>JAULBM010155352.1:0-18098 GCA_032357055.1 Geukensia granosissima | reverse complement strand
TCATTCAGACAAAGCTTTAGATAAAATCAGACTTGGGTACGACAGCTGGGATAGGCGTTGCAGGGTGCGGGGATAGCAGGGTGTCGTTGCCGACAACTTGTTAAAATATATTTTCGGCTATGGCCCAGCAATTTCCTTCATTTGTTCTCAACCAATAGGTCATACAGAATTTTGGGGAAAAAGGCACAACAAACTCGTGTAAAGGCAGCAATCAATAAGCATTGGAATATGTGTTATGATTCTAAAGGTCTGTCAACTTCTTAATAGTACAGCAGCAGCGATGTCGATATTAACGCATAGGTAATAATCAAAGCGTATACGTCTTAAATTTCAAGGACCGAATTAAATTTCAAATTTTAAATACTGCATTCCCAGAAAAATATTAACTGACAACGAAGTAATATCACAGATTGATAAAAAATAATGGATTGATTCTAAATCATTTTTTGCTTGATGTTTAAAAAGACAAACCTGCCAAACATGGTAAAGTGTTTTTAAAATGATTAAAATTAAAAATATCATTATTTTGATTATCACTTCTAAGTGATGCAAGGGTTAAACAATTGTGAGGATAGATGTACATTTCAAGGAGTAATCTTTCATCAGTAGCACGAGAACCGACACATAGGAAGTCAAAGATTCAAATATAGCAAAAGAAGCACTCAAATTCAAACAAATCAAAATGGGAAGCCAATTCCGACGGCAAGGATAACTACTAAGTGCGTTACTTTGCGAGGCCTTTCCGTATTTTCAGTGTTTTAGAGTTTTAACAAATGTAGCAAATTTCTGTAAAACATTGTTTGATAAATTGTATGACAGAAACAAGTGGGCTGGTGAATACCCTCGGGGACCAATGTTCCACAAGCAGAGGTATCGACCTAGTGGTTTCAATATCCAAGTGTTAAGTACGATAACAGGTATTTGAGCTGCGATACAACTTTCTATGTTTCAATACATGCATGTTTTTCAAACTTTCATTTGGAAGGGGTGGGTGGGTGGTTAAAGCCAAATGAAACTATAGTCAATTGAAAAAATATGACATTTTTAGATTGTCCCTTAGTTAAGATTAAGATTGCAATATTGCGTTGTGATATCTTAAATTTTTTCTTTTGAGTAATTTTTTCCATTGATAATTATGTCTTTTGATTTTTGGTTTACGTTTTCAAAGAGTGTCGTTTATATATTCTACATAACAAGTGATTAAGCAGGATGAAATTATAATATAGGGTTAATGCACGAATATTGGTTATATTGTTTGGAGTAGAATATTATATTGCACGCCCAGACTAAACGAAATCAGAATGAAACACCGAACCTAAAGTTAGTCATTTGCTGCTAATATCAACTGTTTTTGGTCCTTTCACCTAAGAGGCCATCTCAAAATGTCACAGTTTTCTTGCAAAACGAATAAGGTTTTCAGTTGTCCCGTTTGAGAAAAAACAAAAATCTCACTTTTTAATATCAAGCCAAACGTAAAAAGGAAGATCAATAAATAAGAAAAAATTGTTAAAAAAAAACAAGAAAGGCCTAAAAACTCACGAAGAAGTGCGATACTGGTATCAATGATTAACGTAGTAAGGTAACATAATATTAATAACTGGTTCCCTGTTGAAGATCTAACCTATGCACCAGTAGTTGGATTTTGACCTGTGTGTATGCCTGAATTGTGTGTTCGGATATTTAATTCCAATTCAAAAATAAAAATATTCTTAAACCCATTTAAACGACAGAAACTACGCTTAAAAGCTCGACAGGTGTTTGACCAACGTTCCACAAGCAGAGGTATCGACCTAGTGGTTTCAATATCCAAGTGTTTAGTACAATAACAGGTATTTGAGCTGCGATACAACTTTCTATGTTTCAATACATGCATGTTTTTTGATCTTTGGTTTACTTTTTCAAAGAGTGTCGTTTATATATTCTACATAATGTTCAAGTGATTAAGCAGGATGAAATTATAATATAGGGTTAATGCACGAATATTGGTAATATTGTTCGGAGTAGAATATTATATTGCACGCCCAGACTAAACGAAATCAGAAAAAAAAACCGAACCTAATGTTAGTCATTTGCTGCTAATATCAACTGATTTTGGTCCTTTCACCTAAGAGGCCATCTCAAAATGTCACAGTTTTCTTGCAAAACGAATATGGTTTTCAGTTGTCACGTTTGAGAAAAAAAAATCTCACTTTATAATATCAAGCCAAACGTAAAAAATAGATCAATTAATAATTAAAAATTGTAAAAAAGCAAGAAAGGCCTGAAAACTCACGAAGAAGTGCGATACTGGTATCAATGATTAACGTAGTAAGGTAACATAATATTAATAAGTGGTTCCCTCTTGAAGATCTAGCCTATGCACCAGTAGTTGGATTTTGACCTGTTTGTATGCCTGCATTGTGTGTTTGGATATTTAATTAAATTTTTAAAATAAAACATTCTTAAAACCCATTTGAACGACAGAGACTACGCTTAAAAGCTCGACATGTGTTTGAAAATTTGTCTTGTTTGAGTTGCTGTGCTCTTCCTGTTCGATCCGTAGTTATATCACTCCTTCGTTAATAGAAATGGCTTCGCCCATCGCCTCCAGAAGAAAAAATAAGTTACTTCTTTTTAGGGTGGCAGCTTCTGCCCTATACACTATAAAACTTCGCATTTTTTCAATGATAATGCTTCTTGAATGGTGAATTAAACTTTTGAATGAAGTTTTAACACAGACGCAAATCAACATTGCTTATTCTTATATGTGACAATGGTAATGTTTAAAACTCTAGGTTTGCACTTGTCATTCCTGTATCAAAGTGTTTAATATGTTTACAGGTATTTGAGCTGCGTTACAACTTTTAAACCTTTGAAGGAAGTTTTAACACATTGCTAATTCTTATATGTGCCAATGGTACTGTTAAAAACTCTAGGTTTGCACTTGTCATTCCTGTATCCAAGATACAAAATTACCAATGTTAAAGAAATTTGGAAAATTTGGGTATGCTATATGCAATTTCAAGGAGTAATCTTTCATCAGTAGCATGAGAACAAAAACTTAGGAAGTAAAAGATTCAAATATAGCAAAAGAAGCACTCAAATTCAAACAAATCGAAATGGGAAGCCAAATCCGACGGCAGGGATAACTACTAAGTGCGTTACTTTGCGAGGCCTTTCCGTATTTTCAGTGTTTTGGAGTTTTAACAAATGCAGCAAATTTCTGTAAAACATTGTTTGATAAATTGTATGACAGAAACAAGTGGGCTGGTGAATACCCTCGGGGACCAATGTTCCACAAGCAGAGGTATCGACCTAGTGGTTTCAATATCCAAGTGTTTAGTACGATAACAGGTATTTGAGCTGCGATGCAACTTTCTATGTTTCAATACATGCATGTTTTTCAAAATTTCATTTGGAAGGGGTGGGTGGGTGGTTAAAGCCAAATAAAACTATAGTCAATTGAAAAAATATGACATTTTTAGATGGTCCCTTACTTAAGATTAAGATTGCATAATTGCGTTGTGATATCTTAAATTTTCTCTTTTGAGGAATTTTTTCCATTTATAATTATGTCTTTTGATCTTCGGTTTACTTTTTCTAAGAGTGCCGTTTATATATTCTACATAACAAGTGATTGAGAATAATGAAATTATAATATAGGGTTAATGCACGGATATTGGTAATATTGTTCGGAGTAGACTATTGTATTGCACGAGCTAGCGAGTGCAATTAATATTCTACAAGAGAGAATATTCATCAATATTCGTGCAATTACCTTTTTATTGTATGGCATAGCCATTTAAATGGCAAAAACATCTATTTTCAACATCAATGACGTCGCTTTTTTAGAGCAATATTGCACTAATGTGTGCAATATCGTGGAACAGTGCACGCTAACGTTTGGTTACGTTCTATGTGGATTACAAAATTGGTATACAATAAAAATCATTACAATCAATGATGAGCCAGCCTTCAACTGCCCTTATGTATAATTAAAAGAAATCTGTATGGAATGTTAACAAAGATAATTGAAAGAAATATCAGTCATATCTTACAACACAACAGGTTATGTAAATGTCAACACTTGATGACGGATTTATGAAATTAGATATATACTTGTGAATAATATATCTTTCGTTTTTGCCTTAACTCTGGAAGTTTAATTAACATTCATGTAACTGTAAAATAGCTTGGTATTTTTGTACACTGTTTCACAATAAGCAGAAACTGGTTTAATTGCATGTTTCACATTTTTTAGTTTTGATTCAGATCAGGTGAGGAAACTAAAACAGAGTGTAGTCAATTACTACTATAAATGAAAATGTTACGGCGGAACTTGGATACAATTCCCCAATTCAATAACTTTTTTTCCGTTGTTGCATGTTTTAATTGCAAAATCTGAAGATGTTTTTAAAATAGTAAATAAATATCTGCAAAATCAACTTCAGAACAATCCCAATTGTCACTGCGGTACATTCTCACTACAGAAACTGACCAATACAAAATGCTTATAAAGAAAAGTAAAGTATTTGGGTACAGCTAACGACACAGTTTGGAAAAGATTTCAGCAATCGATATTAATCGAAACATTAGATGTTTTGAAAAATATTAAAAGGGTAAACTTAAAGACCAATCAAGATGTCAGAGACAATGCAACATGGAAAACACAGGAAGGGATGAAACAGAACAACATCAGAAACTGTTAAATAAACATTCAAATTTCTCCCATAAATTGAATTTGATGTTTAACTATTTCGAATGTCAAAATAATAATTATCAATGTCTAACAATTTGAGTTAAAACAACCGAAAAACATAATCTGATGACCTCAGCGCATAACTATTATATCCAATTGGTATATAAAATGATCAGACAGGAAAGAACAAAAGAACCATTAGTGCAAAATTTAATCAGTTTTCATCGGTAAACGGATATTTTATAACGGACCTATAGCTTATTATCCCGAACCCACTTCAGTCTTAGGATAGAAGACCTATATGAGAGTTCCGAAAATCAAAAAATACACGACAAAAATGCAAAACGGAAATAAAACAAAACAGATGTTTGGATGCCATAAAAGTATAGTTGTTTTCCTTAGAAATAGTGTCAATTGATTAAATCTATCAGACCGGATTTTGTCTAGCAAATGAAACAATTTACCTCAGTTAAAGCAGAACTTCATGATGTAAATTTTGCACTATTCTGGTAGCAAGAAAACTAATTTGTATTTAAAGATATTATAAATTATGTAAATTCAATTACTTTAAACATGACAATTATTTCTATATAATACCTCACAAATTTTATACGGGAGTTTTAAGAAAATGCTTGTTGCACAATTAAAAATGGTAGTTACTGGTTGCCCCATATTTTGCCAAAATTTTAGATTTTACGACACAAAAATAAAGAGTTGTGAAAATGTTGTTTAATCACCTTTTTTATAATTCATAACTTAAACTTGTATAATTGTCATCAGCAGCGTACATTTGATTATTTCAACAAGAATGTAACCTTTTCTGTAAAGATTCCACATTCTCGGAGGTGTTCTGTACAAAAATCGTCAAAAAGATATTTAAACTAAAAATTTGTATTTGATTATGCCATATTTGGTGTTGATCATGTTCTGTGCGATCTAATTTGTATCAAATTTTTTATTAAATAAAGCAAAATCTGAGTATTTTTACATTTGAAGAAATATCTGTTAGCCATGTGATCGTTGTAGAACCAATTGAACTAAAAAAACCAGTGGATTTTCTTTTCATTTTGCAATACAAACGATATAAAATAAGATATCAGCCACATTTCATTTGCAGCGAAATTCTTGGGCCAAAACAATAGCTTTAACGACCTTTGTTCTTTGTTACTTGTTTACTTCTTTACTTCCTTATCGCCAAAGTCAAATACAGGTGGTAACACAAACAAATTTGTCCTTAATGATGATTTTTTTCTTCCAAAAGCTCGCTTTCCTCTTTGTAAGCAGAAGTAAAATTTTCACCAAAGCTGCTTAACATTTATCTGCATGAATAAATGTTTTCCTGTTGCAATAAGATTTATTCAAAAGATATAATTTGGAAAATATGCCAGAAAGACACAATCCACACCATACATACGTTTTTAACAAATATTCAAAAGCCAAATTTTACTTTGTGTGAGTAAAATTCAGAGTTTTTAAAATTTAGAATTGAGAGTTTACTGTGTATGTTATTTTGCCTCATTGGAACAATAAAATAATATTCTAGTATTCTATTCTTTACAGTTCAAAACGTAATCAAGGTCAATAGGCCAAAGATTAACAGCCGATAACCCAAATTAAAAATAACAATCGGAGAAATCTACAAATTACGTACAATCCGAAAGATGTTAATTGTGTCTTTCCAATATACATATCTGTACTCGAAAATTAGAGCATACAACTCGACCATTACGACCTTATCGAAGCAAAATAATAACTCCATAATAAAATTTAAAAATAGAATATGGAATATATGCTAGAAAGACACGATCCACATCCATAAGTTTATAAAGATATTCAAAAACCAAACTTAACTGCGTGCAGAGCGCTTTTCTGGATTTACCTTCATCATTATTACATTACGAGTTATTGATTAACATTACAAGTTATTTACATAAATTTAATGATGATGTATAATTTAGATACTGTCGCATATATGTATCGTGTATATCAAAACAAAATCATATACAATAAGGCAAAATAATTAAAATAAAATCATAAAATATTTGTTCAGGTTTTCAATAAATGTCATGAAAATGCTGATCTGATAAGTGTTCGATACAATGAGATTCAAATTAACTATATATATAAATCATTCAGTACACTTGATTAAGTGAAAACGTCTGTCCAAACACACTTATATAAGTTGTTTAAAGAAATTGCACATGGCTAATCATTTTACCATAGCAGATGTAGAATCCACAGATCTATCTCAATTGATATTTATACCTCCTGTGTAATAAATGGTCCATAATGCATAGGTGAATCACAACCATAGAATATAGCGCCTTATGAATATAACTGAACACTAATTTACCCTAAAGCCACCATTTTGTCTTCTTTGCCTTTAAGTTTATTGCGACTTCCGGAGTTTCCTGTTTATGACAGATAGTCTCTGCTTCACTGATATGCTGTCTTGGGCGACTCAATAGTGTCATCAGTGTATGTAAAGAAGACATGAACACATCTAAATCCAAATATGCAAAACTCAACACAATTTGAAATGCATAGCTGTGTGTTGAAAATTAAGGCTTTCTTAATTTTTGACAAAATACGGCAGAAAATATGAGCCCACTTTTTAGATAACAGAAACGATCGTAGACAGTTTGTTGTCAACATAATTCCAGCAAATATATTTTTAATTTAGCTAAATCCAATCTAACGTAAAAAAATGGAATATAACTTTTTCTAACTATATTAGAAACGTGGAATGACGGCGTGATGCTGCTAGAGCCAATACATCTTGGTCCCCAAATGTCCCCCAGTTCATTGATGGCCTTGGCGACCTTCCTGGAGGTTTCAACGACGCAAATGAATTACACGGCGATGGCGCCCTTATAGCAATGGTGCTTTTCCTTTTTGGAATAACTTCGTTTTCAGCAGTTGATAGCACTGAAGTTTCCGTAACTGATTTCGTCATTTTCACTTCCACATCTTGTGATGCCATTTTCATTGACAGTTCCCGCGCGCGATTATCAAGCTGCAACGCATGACAGTAATATGCTATGCAAACAAATATTAATATACAGACAGCAGCCACGGGACTAGCAATTAATAAAGGAACTGGTAATTCCTGTGGTGGTGGTCCAGTATACACAAAAATGCTTGGATTTTTTGTCGTCGTCATCCTAGCTGATATGTTCACTAATTTCGCCAGTGTGTCATTGACACCTTGAACTGTTGTGTTCGTTATATCCGAAGTGTCATTTGTGACCAAAGATGATTCATAAATCTTTGGAATATTTTCTAACCCCATAGTAACTTATGATTCCTTTTTGGTTAAATAACGATAGTATATTAATACAGTTTCATTTTTGAAACTTTCCAACGTTTTATTATTCACACGTTCATCAATCTGGCAAGTCTTTGATTTATATTTACTAAGTTCAATATTAGTTCTCCTTAATAATTACGATAACATATCTAGAGAAAATAATAAACAAACTTCCTCACAAATCAACATTAGAATCTTAATTAAAAGAAGGTTAAGCTATATGGTCAGCACCTGCACTTCCGAAGTAAAATGCAAAGTTCGATGATTAAGAAAGTATTAGCCTTTTATTCAACTGCATTGAAAATCCGAACTGCCTGTAGATATTTTTATTTACAAAGCCAGATATTGAAAACCTATTTCAAGCAAATTGTTCTGCTTCTTATCAAATCACAACGCACATGTTTATACAGCTTCAAGTCGAGTCAGTATCTTATATAAACTTTATAATGCAGTTTTCTAGTAAGGTTATTCTCCGGAAGATCAACTTTATTTCTTATCACGTCAATATATTTCTCCAGTAAATATTATTGATGGCAATACATTGATACATTTCGATACACCTTTGTATCTTTGGTTTCTTGCTTCGACGATCTTTTTCCTCTTGATTTAGTGCCCTAAAACCATGTTCGATTTTTGATGTTTGTAACATGTATATGTAGTAAATAATTACAACAGAAGTCTGAATTCATCTTATTAATCTTAATGACTCCATACCGTTGTTATAGTATATATCTAATCAGACATGTACATAGCAAAACGTTAATCAGACACTTATCAGAACACGCATACACGAACGTACATTAGACTTTACCTCGGGTACCATTGACTTGTTGCATGTACAGCTTTATCGCTTATCAAATGCATTCGGCATATCTTCCTTTATCAAATCACTATACGTCTCTAGAGCATTTTTATATTAACGATGCATTTATCTCTCAGCTTCAAAATCAAAATGTCTTTAAAACTGCATTAGACATGCCTTGATGAGAATAACGCTTAGAGCTTTTGATATACCTTTCTGTAATCTTCCAGTTCACCAACTACATGGTTTGAAGTCATTATATTTACAACTTTTACTCCACAGTACACACTAAAATGAGCTATCTACCATATTATACAATTGTAACTTCGCGCAATGTTATTCTTTCCGAATTAGAAAAATCTATTATGTATATTCATCCTTGCATTAATTCGATTAAATAAAGCATGTGTCTTTTGATGAAATTTTTCGTGCAGACTTTGATTCCTATATTGAAACACAGCTGATTTTCAATCAGAAACAATTATATCCCCATGCACGTCCATTAAATGAAAATCAAAATCGAACTATAATGACACATTCCATTTCGTTGTTTGGTAGACTAACTACAATCTATAGAGTTCTATTAACCCTGAAATAGAAGCGTATTTTAATTAACATTGTTACAGTACCGGGTCTGATTATGGCTTGATTTAATGTATATCGGAATAAAGTTGGCTTTTAAAGTGCGGCAAAGACTGCTGTGTAGATCAATATTAGCTTTATATCGGATTAATTCAATTCATTAGCACCGCCTCAAGCGGAACATTATCATAAAAGTCATGTCAAAGTTCCTGGATATATACTAACAAACCTTATTGAATATAGAAAAATGAATTGGAATCGTCAGCATATGATTTTTTTTCAGCTGTGGGGATCTCTGAACCAAAACATTTTCATGTTTAGCTTTTATTGTGATCTTAGAGATGCGTGTAAATGGTCACTTTTACAAGAAATATGTTTTAGCTCCTACAAATTCCAAACGTTTGACGCTCTTTAGGAGTGGCATGCATTATAAATCATAACTTAAAAATGTTCAATTTTTACTACATTTTATTTACAAATCTTATTACGGTCATAAACTCTTTGGAAAACTCACCAATATTACAGAAACCACACTTGACAAGCCCCGGTTTAAGAATTAATACTGGAAAACAGTTTGAAAAAAAGCATAGGACAAAAACAGTAACTGTATTTTTAAGCCGTTACGCACCTCTTTATTTATTAGATAGACCCTGTGGACAGCTGATAAATATTTTAAAGTGGCATTAAGCGCCAAAAACATAACTATATGTCATAAAACACACAATTTATGTCTTAATTAATATATGTATATACATAGATTCATAATGCAATTGTCAATATATAGCTTTATGTTTTTAGTGTGCACTTCAACAAGAACTGGAGAAAAAAGAGCAAAATATGCAGAATATGAAAATCTTGCGCCGAATTTTGTAATGCGCTAGATTTTGAAATTTTGATATTTTGATAAAATATTTATTTCGATCCTTTTAAAAACTGCGGATTATTCAACGTAACGTCAAACAAAGGACACCACATTTAAGTTCACAAACATTTAACTAACATCAAATCAATGTTCTTTAATAAGAAAGCCTTTATAAAGTATAAATAATGCTCAGAACTTACAATACGATGTTCTCTTTGTATCTTTTTCTATGATATTGGTTATTTCACTCTGTCCTCCTACACAATTTTGATTACACTTTATGATAAATCATTGTTTAAGATAAGCATGTAAGCAACCTCCGCGAGAATATCTAACTACAACTATGATCACCTAAGCTATATCTACAGTTAAACACATTATAACCATGGCTAAAGTCAATACTTTTTTTCTTCTCCATATTTATTACTAGTAAGTGACCACCCCGTTAGTATAGTTATTTTATTTATGTTGTCTTATTGTTGCTGTTATATATAATTTTTTTCTCTATTCACATTCAATTACTACAAATAATATGTATACTTAATTTGCTTATGTATTTGATTAATCTGCTCAATACTGTGCTTCTTGGTCGGAAAATTAACATCTTGTATCTTGCATTGTATACTGGCTTATACTCCTTATTTTTGTTCAGGCCAAAGTTGTGTTTTTCTTTGTTTTGCTTCCGCGTGTGTTTAGGTTTCAAGCCTTTTGACAATGTATGTCAACAGCAAACATAGAACATAATCTGTATGCATTGTAATATTAAAAAGAATTATCTCAAAAGCCTCAAAACATAACACTGTAGTTGATAATCTGTATGTAGAAAAAAACTTTCCCAGATATACGCAAGCATAAAATGTTGCATAAATGCAATATATAAGCAATTAAAGCTGTTCTCATTTTGTGTTTGTGTGTTTTTCGAGCGGACGGGCGTGTATGTTTTGAAAATCTGACATTACGCAAAACAAATTAAAAAAATAGAAATGGTCTAACCTGACTGCCAGGATTCAGTGTCGTCTCTTCATATAGCTGTTCTACGTTTGGAAGTCAAACTTGATGTCCAACTTGGTTGTATTTGTTTAACTTTGTACTCCAAATTATCGACAGACAAGGTGTTTGAATCTGGTTAGTGTTTGGCGCCATATTAAAATATCTTGAGTCTCTAATGATCATGCTTGTTTGGGTTCTGACCTTTCATCGCATGTCTTACTGACAAGTTTCCAATAAATCTTTTCAAACCAAATAAACTTTATAGACAAATTAGTTTCTGAATTTAAAAAAAAAATTATAATCGATAACCACACATCCAAAAGTCCAAACAAGTCCGAATCAAAAGCGGAAAAACTGCCCATTTATAACCCTTGGACGTTTTTCGTAAATGTTTAAAATGAACAGAATTTGAATATCGACGTTACAGCTGAGGACTAAAAGATGAAGATGAAAAACAACATGTTTATTACTACAGGGGCACCATGTATATCCGATTCGTAACCGTTGAAAAAAAACATACAAAGCTCTTATTTATTTAACTTTGGCAAACTTGTATTTTAAGACACATGAGTCAATGTTTCTGTGGGTGGACCATGTCCACTTGTCAGACGTCTTTAACATGAAAATGATCAAACAGTGTTTTACAGAAATATGTTGCATTTGTTTAAATTCTAAAGAACTGAAAATACGGAATGGTCTCGAAGCGCATTTCATATATTGTAAATTCAGAAATTATTGCGAGCATTTATTATTGCGAACGATAATGCGAGTTTTATTTTTGCGATTTTTCGAAAGGTGTAACACAACCTAAAAAGAAAATTTCGGAATGCGATTTCTAATTATTGCGATTACAATCATTTCGCATTATTCGCAATAATAAAAACATCGCAATAATTTCTGCATTTATTTGTTGTGCCTTCCACTAGATTTGGCTTCCATTTTCGATTTGTTTGGATTTGAGTACTTCTTGTAATATGTCTGTTCTAATGCTACTGATGAGAGCTTACCTCTTGAAATGGACAGTGGTGGAATAATGTTCCGCCCCTTTTGAAGGCTATAGATCTGTAAATTCCCTCTATTTTCCCTGTGGTTGATGTGTAGTTTCTCTGACATTTACCCAATATATTTTCCTTTTCATTTAAGTATATATATCAAATAAAAGTCATAACATCTATTTAACATTGTATTTGTAGTTAGATTATTCAAGAATAAAGAAGATTGAAGAAAAGAGTTTCTCAAAATTTTGAAAAAAGCCACGATATTTCAACAAAATAAATATTCATATATTTCTGAGAAACTTTTTTTGAATTCGACTAAAGTTTATGGCGTTTCATACACGGTGCTTTTGTTCGGAAACTTGACATAACCTTTCAACCAGAAATATTTGATTTAGTAGCTTTTCAGTCAGCAGCAACCATCTATCATAATCTCCTGATTTGATTTTAGTGGAGTGAAAGCTTTTGGTACCCATAAGAACGCCTACGGTCTGGTGATACAAACGTCAATCAATTCTTACAATAATGTGGTTAATAAAAACCATGCAAATGTCATCTTCAGTGTGCTTTCTGATAGATTCAGAGTTGTGAATAACAAAGTAAAGAGGCCTGAAACAGTCATTCAATAAAAAATTTTTTAATAAATTAATTCGACCAACGGAGATTTTTTGAAAGTAAAAGTTTAAAAATTAACAAAATTTTTCTCATTTGGCCCTCGGATATTAAATGTAAATTGAACTCAATTTAGACCTTATAAAACTGTAATTTGTTAAGCAAATATCATATCAAAATTCACCATACTTATGAGCATTGGAAAACTTGTGTTTTAAGATATAATTGCTAATCCAGCTTGTCGTTTTGACTCCTACCATTTTTTTTCAAGGGCCCGTTATATAATGAAACCGTGGAATCATATTTATCATTTTGAAATAGTTGTCGATCGGATGTTATTTGGATATTGACCAATTCTTATAAGAAAAAGTATTATATCTAATTAGTAGAATAAAATGATATAACTGAAGAGTGTGTTTTAATTGCTCATAGGATGGTTATCAGTAAATTGGACCAAGGGTTTTTTGGGGGGATTAAATGTTATTAGTTAGGACACGTGTAGTTTTGAATTCAGTAGAATGAAAAAAATCAAGTTATTCATTTTTGGTTGAAATTCCAAAGAAATGTAACTGATCTATATTTTTAAAGGATTACTTTAAAACAGGAATTTTGTCTTCCCATTTCGATTTGTTTGGATTTGAGTACTTCTTTTGCTATATTTGAATGTTTGACTTCCAATTTTTCGGTTCTAATGCTACTGATGAGAGGTTACTCCTTGAAATGTACATATAGCATACCTAAATTTTCCATATTTTTTAACATTGGTAATTTTGTATTTAAAAGATACAAAATAGGCACACAGAATGTGTCTTTGGTTTTTTGTCGGGTCTCAACGCCTAATTATTTTATTACGCAGTCTACGTAATTGAATTAACACACACAAAACAGTGTAGATTGGATATTTGTAAGCAGTGAGAATAGCATTTTTAGGCATTTCAGAAAGTTGGTCGGTAACACTCGGATGTTTAATTTTTGTCTGTTTGTTCATGGATCCCTTCAATGTTGGAATTACGTCATGATAACTTTATTATACAATGTATAAATTACTGTCCATTTAAAGAAAAGGGAATGGACCCAACGATTAGGTAATGATTATCTTAATTGAAGAAACGATATAAACATCAATGAAAATTGATATGTTTGATATGAGAACATGAAAAATCGTTATCTTTTCTTATCATTCATTTCATATTATTACAGACAAGATAATACAGCGAAAGATGATAATTTTTGAATGGGGCAATGAGGTTATGTTGTTTTAAATTGTCCCTCTTAAAATCGTCCGAGTTTAAATTATTTCTACTTTGTACTAGCTGGCTACAATTAAAGACAAAACACATACTTTAGTTTTGTTGCTCGCAATAACTATATCGAAATTTCGTTGCAAGACTACATTTATTTGCCAATAACGCATGTATACATTGCAAGCAAACCATATGTAAAGCAAATAAAATGTAATTTCATAAATACATGAATAAACATAACAAATTTATATCTTTCATACTACAATACCGGTCTATATATATATGACCTACCTTTTAAGGTGCCAAAACTTTTTTCGTGCATACAAAAAAACTGTTTTAAACCTAACTAAACCAGTTACAACAAAATTAGAACTGCATGTACAAAAATAAAAGGGAAATCCTAGGTCGAAACTAAGGGAGATACATTGCAATTATTAAAGCTATTTTTGTTCGGACGGTTGCTTGAAATTTACATGGTCTCCGAAAAGTAATGCAGTTTTTCAGTTTGACCACCTTCATCATGTATTCATTCTGTTTTTGAAAAAAAAACATTAGAAAATACAATCAGTTTGACCTCATTCAGTAGATGTTTGACTCCGCCTATAGGCTAAAAATACTGTATTACCGATGTTGAATAAATATGGGAAATTCGATTATGCTGGACACATGTTTCAAGGAGTTACCTCTCATCAGCAGCATTTAAACCAGAACATAAAAAGACCAAGATAAAAACATCTTATAATACTTAAAAAAAATCTTAGAGTTCGAGTAAGTTAGTTTCCTTTGATTAATCAGAAAGATTTAAAAAACTTTATATTATTCTGTCGTTGTTTCTGCAGAAAATTACGCAGCATTAAGAAGAATTCAAAGAAAACCACCATTTTTTAAGTCTTGAGTTATGACTGTCATATTCAACAAGTACCTGTTTTTACGATTAGTTTTCATTTTACTTGCATTTCTCACCACGATAAAGCTAAAATACTGCTATTGCTTAAATCAATATTTTAACTGATCTGTTTTCGCACGTCTCCTCAGGTTTCAGTCTTGGCTATACCCAACCTATTGAACCTTTAGTCCAGTGGTAGTTGTTGTTTAAAAAGCCATTTTATTATTATTCGTTATTCGTCCACCATTTTGTCAATAGATTAGGTCAATTGTGGTGTTTTATGAATAGATTCACATTCTGTATTTTGGGGATCTCTTACAGCTTCCGTTATGGTATGGACTCTGGTTCATTGTTGAAGGCCATAATGGGACCTGTTCAAATTTAAATTCGACTGTTATTGTAAGAGGGCTGTGGCATGGACAATCATGCCACATTTCCTATCAGTATCCGGGTATATCATCATCAATGAAAGAGTTGCAATTAGATATGTTCAGCTTTCATACATGTGCCATATAAATTTATTACTTTGGCTAAAACACAGGCACCTGTTGTAGTAGTGACTCTAAATAGGTATTTGGTACTACAGTTTAGACTTCGATATTTGTGTGCAGTTTAATCATAATTGAGTTTTCTTTTTTAAGTTTATCTGATGATGATCACCCCACACGTGGCTATTACATACCAATAACGTAATAATTAGTTGTTCTGATTGCAATAAATATGCTGCCGTTAGATTAACACAGTCGATCTTTATATTGTTTCAGAACAAGTAATGTGCTTATACATAAAAAGGTTAGGTTCCTATTTACGAGGGTCAAATAGAAAGAAACGGATATTTCATAGCTTTGCCATCATTTGTTCTGTGAATTTAATTAGTTTTGTTACTCGTTTGAGACTAATTTCCTACAAGGACATTAGCAGAAAGATACAGACAGCTAGCCAAACCTTTAATTCCAGCTCCCTTTACACATGCCTGATATATAAGAACAATGCTCCATTCGACAATTTTCTTCGCCTCATCTGTTCACGTGACTTCAAAATCAAAAACATAATAGACTCTCCTGGGTTTACCTTATACTTTCATGTTCATCCTGAATTAGATAAATAGGCGGAGGAAGGTTACAACCTCATAGCAAACATGATGAGTATGACTTTCCAATAGTCAACTTTGGTTCGTTCATTGGCAGTTACTTTCCAGCTGCCATAGGCTATTGTGTAAACATTTGCAGCTTTACAGATCTCCTAAATTTAGCAGTGTTTTCTGTGAGGTTCTGCACTTACAGATAAGTTATTTTTTAGGTTTTCTTGTTTATGGTATGTGTCGTGTTTGTCTTGTTTTCGGGACTGCTTTGTCTATAGATTTTACCCTTCGTCTTTACTTACAAGCTCAACATTCGTTTTTGAAAAATGAACTCCTGAGAAAAATGAGACTATTTTTATATTAAAAGGAATTCGAAGATACCAAAGGGGCAGACAGAAATCGTTAAGTCGGAACACAGACAAGGCCATGGCAACAAAATAAAACAAAAGACATACATAGAACACACTCCACTACAATACTGAAAACTAAAGCTGTAGTAAAACAAACCCTACAAAAACCAGGGGAAGTTCAGGTGCCCCGGAACAGTTATTTGTTTTAAGATAAAAATGTAGAGTTTCAAGACTATTATGATGACAATGATTTTTTTAGCTTATAATTACTTTCAATATGAAAACAACACTTTCATTGCTGTTTCATGGTATCAAATTATAGCTCGTTATCATAACCTCTGAAAACCATCACACTTTGCCAACAATTCGAGTAGTGGTCAAAGTAATTGGGTTGCATGTTGCTGACAATTGTCAGTAGGTTTTTATTTTTTTTTTATTTTCAATGTTCCCCAAATTGACATTTTAGCTAAAAATTCTTTACTTCAAAAAATCTTTCATATAATTGTATAAACGAAGCTATCTATCTTCATTTCAAGGTTAACAAGAAGATTATGACATGCCAAATAGATTTTTTTCTAGGTCCAGTGGTTCTTTGAAGGAATATACAGTACATGAACGCTTAATATTTGATCCAGTATTAATGGGCCCCCATTTTGAACTTTGTATATGCAAATTCAAGATCAGTAATACGCATAGGTCCAGAAAGGCTAAATATCCTTAAAATAATGTAGCGAAAAGGATGTGTGACATCTTTTATACAGTTGAAAACTTTCTCTGATATACTGTTTACTATTTGCATTTACAAGTGGATTTTAATATAGCCAAAAACATGGACTGAGTCTTTGCCTTGAAAAATCTACAATTCCATAGCGTGACCATAATACTAACTCTCTTGGAAAAAGGAACGGATTTGTTTTTTTTTCTTATATTTTCCAACGGTTTTTAGGAAAACGTTGTATGTAAAGTTTCAAATACCCGAATATTCCGACCTTATGAATGAGGCACACGATTATGAGTCTACATGATACCAAACGAATAACTTTCTATGAGTGTGCGGCGGGTTTTTTAATTATCATTTTTGCTGTCCTGAATTCAACTGAAAAATATAACAGCAGATAAAATGTTCTTGTATCAACTAATTTCCCGACGACAATTATCAAAAGGTTGTCTCCTGAAATTTTTCATGAAGTTTTGAATTTACTGTAAAGATTAAACATTCACGATAAATTTCATAGACTAATGAACAAAAAAAAACATATCAGAGTGCATTTTTCAAATCACCTAAATTGAATGGGTCCGAGGGAATGCCTCTATTACTGTTTTGATTTTAATAAAAACATACAAATTAAACATAAAAACAATAAAACAACTGTCAAATATCAACCAAAAATGTTTGGGTGGATACTTAAAATCAAGATAATTTTAATTACGACGTCATCTGAGAACTTTTCAAAGGAGTACAACTAAGCTCTTGTAATTTTCTAATTAATGCCAGAAAGTACTTTTTTAAAGTATACTTAATGTTGTGTTGCTGTTCTTTAGTTCGCCTCTACGAAGTAGAGGGGGATTATTGGAGTACCATCGGCGTCTATGTCCAAGTCCGCGTCCACAGCCAGATCTTTGAAATTGAAATACCTACATTCATATTACTTGGTATGCAGATGCATGAGGTCATGACCTTTCACCACACCAAAAATTGAGGTCAC
>JAULBM010155243.1:0-18099 GCA_032357055.1 Geukensia granosissima | reverse complement strand
GTAAAAGCTGGAAACGGACCTGAATAAATTCTGGATTTCAGAAAAAATAAAAAATAAAATAAAAAAAATATCCGACCAACCGACCCTATTTTGAAATACTATGTTACCAGAAACACACAATTTTTTTTTCTAGGCCTAATTAGTAACCTTTGCAGTCAGAAAAGGACTGTTAACAGATCATCCGCAATAATCTTTCCATCAAAAGGGTAAGGGTAGGATAGTTTTTGTTGAAAGTTGAAAAGATTTTTTAAGTCCAAATAATTATGACTTCTTCTTCGGATTTTTGATTTATTCTTGGTGATCCTACATCCACATCATAACGCAACTGTCGCCATTTTCGGTTGGACATTGAGAGCAAAATTTGCTCTCAATGAAATCAGCATGTATTGTCAATAAATGAGGTTATAATGCAATTCAGATGGTGATATATTAAAGACTGACCTTAAACTTCCTTCAGAAAATAACTCCATTATTCAAAACTGGACATAAAATCATTTGACAATTGACATGCATACGTTTTTGAAATAAAAAATTTTGAAAAATTAAATACAAAACAGACACAGTCAAACAAGACATTCTGGAAAAGCATTTCTTTAATCCAGATTCCTGAAATGACACATGTTTGTACCAGCAGCTTGTTTGAATTTTTGTTTCCATCCAGCTGAAAAAATGGCAATTTGACTTATGACGTCGATGTAGGATCACCAAAAAAAAATAATTCAATGATATGAAGAAGACGTCATAATTATTTTGACTAAGCTTTTTTATATTTGGACTTGCCTTGTCCTTTAACATTTCTTCTCAGCCCCCCCCCCATCTTAATATGTGCGTAAATTTTTGTTTTCAAGTCGTACTGCATAAAATACGTGCTTGTTGGGTAACCAGTTTCAAATTTGTGCGGCGGAAATGGAAGCAAAAGGGAAATTCCCCAACATTTTCAGATCTGTCAGCTACTTATTTTCCTAAAATTATACTTTAAAAGAGCCAGCTATTAAGCTATAGTTCGCATATAACATACAAATTTTATGTTCTTGTAGAACGAACAGCAGGTTGACAAACTAAGCTACATTGCCTACAACATCGCAGCTCGTGTGAAAATTTTTATTAAGACGCAAGAAATGCTGTGTGAACAAAACTTTTTATATAACTATATTGTAGTATTTGTAGCTTTAATGGAAATTATTGGATTTGTCAAACTCAATGAGTCAAACTCAGTGAAAACAGAAAGCATGCGACGTGGCGAAAATCAGTCTCAGATTGCAAAATCGTCCTCTGATTTATAAAAGATGATATGTCAATATTGTATACGATTAGCAGACGGTAAAATTTAAGGGGTTTTGTCCTATTCAGTATGGTTAAACGCGGACAAACACTTACCATGATGTATTTTCTTTTGAATACGTGTAAATTTTGCAATGTGACGTTGCCGGAAATATTAATCGAGATCTATGTTGTGTTTGAAGTCAAGCGTCACGATGATGGGGCTCCAATGGGGCCCAAAAGAAATTGCAGCAAGCTCGATAAAGTTGCGCTACTAACGCATACACCATTTGTTTTTGGGGCAGAAATTTGAATTAAATACAAGATACTTTATACATATCCAGCCGAGATTTCGACCGAAAAAAGATTGAATGTCACAGAAAAAAGATGTATACATGTATACAATACACGTACATTCCCTGGAAATTACGAGACGGGTAAATTAAATGTCGCGAGGCTTTGCCGAGCGTTTTAAACCTTTTCGCAGCGAGTACAAATGAACATTGTAAATGTATTGTTTTTATCCATTTAGATCTTTCCAAAACTGGTTTCCACATAATGCGTTGGGATAACATGAGACAATTTTTGCTAAGTGGACTGTACGAATATCACTTTGCAATATTTGTCACTCGTACTTGTATAATAAAATGCTTAATTGCTTAATAAACCCGATATTGTCTTTTTTTAGAAAAAATATTTGGCTGACAATACCATAGTTGCAAAACTACTGTAGATTTTAATAGAAAAGGACAATTAAATTTTGGCAAATACTTTAATTCGTTAAAACATTCATTATAATTAACATTCATTATAACTGGGAACAATTAAAATCAAGTGTCTTTTGTTCCCAGATACATTTAATAATAATTAATAATGTTCGATCCCTTGCCGGGTCAAACCAAAAACATTATAATTTGTATTTGCTGGTTAGCACACATCATTTAGTGGCAAGAGCAAATACTGGTCTTCCTGCAAAATAGACAAAACCATGACCAAAAGAAGAGTGGGTAGCTTGGCCAAAAGAGAAAGCGACAGAAGACAGAAAAGATCATGACCAAAATAAAAGGGGACAGAAAACAGACAAAACATTGCCAAAATAAGAGGGGAAAGCATGGCCATTCGGGAGGAGACAGAAGACAGACCAGACCAAAGCCAAGATAAGAGAGAAGACACACAAGACCATTGCTTAAAGAAGAGGGTACAGAAGACAGACAAGACCATGGCCAAAATAATAAGGGACAGCATGGGTAAAAGAGGAGGGACAGAAGACTGACAAGACTACGACAAGAAGTAAGAGGGACAGCATGACATAAATAGAAAGGGACAAAAGACAGACAAGATCATGACCTAAAGAAAAGGGGACAATATGGCTAAAAAAGGGGACAAAAGACAGGGAATACCATGGACTAAAGAGGAGGGGACATAAGACAGACAAGGCCAAAGACAAAATAGAAAGAAGACAGACAAGTCTATAGCCTAACGAAAAAGGGGCAGTGTGACGGGTCAGAATACCAACAATAGCACAGCATACAAACATTACACTGAAAACTGAAGGAGCCTAATAAAACCGATGGTTAAGTTCAGTTTCTACAGAAGGATTGATAGC
This sequence comes from Geukensia granosissima, assembly GCA_032357055.1. Taxonomy (NCBI): domain Eukaryota; kingdom Metazoa; phylum Mollusca; class Bivalvia; order Mytilida; family Mytilidae; genus Geukensia; species Geukensia granosissima. Next base: position 15,233 of record JAULBM010155243.1, on the reverse strand, counting down.
TAGTGACACCTGTCATGTGTCTTTTGTAAAAAAAAGATAAGTCATACAAATAATATAAATCATCATGTAATTGCATTTTTGTGTTTATTGGTTATCAGAAGATAGAAAATATTTGAAATTTGAAATATAGGTATATATAAAAGGTAAATTCTCTAGGCTTTAAGCCAGCACAGCAACCAACTAGTCGTGGTAGTCTGGACAGTATGGGTAATATTTTAATAAACATTGTTTGAGACTTGTGCTTCACATGCGTATGTTAAGCATCATATAAAATAGCATATTGAAAATAGAAAGATTTCTTGAAAGATTATACCTGTTTATGTTACAGACAACGCTTGTCATGAACTTAGAAACACGTGGATGTTGTAATATTATATAACCGTCAATATGAGAAACTGCTAATGCACTATTTAAATCCTGATGTAGAAATAACACAGAAACAATATATAACATGTTTACCAAGGAAGCAAGCTTTCAGTACACTTTGACATTATTAGGATGATATGATTTGATTTAGGTTAAAAATAACAATTTTATAACACCCCAATCTAATTAAAATTATATCTCTCACTTGCTCCCTATTTTCATTTTGCTGTTTATTTGTCGCGTCGACAAATAAACAGCAAAATGAAAATAGGGATCAAGTGAGAGATATAATTTTAATTAGATCGATACCACCCAAATATTTAAATATGGGTGACATATTTTCATTTTTTGTCGCTTGATATATTAAGTTTGATAAAAATCTTAAAGTTGTTTATGGCTTGATTACCATATCTTTTTAGCAGTCGAATATTTTGTAACTACTATTATACCATACCAGATATAAAGTATTTAAAATACACCAAAGTTTTTAGATTAAAACCCATTAGCACAAAAATGAAGCGAAAACGATATTGAATTTTTGCTGCAAGCGGGTAAGATACATTTTCATCCAAATTTATTGTCTCATTCTGCCCATTATACTCCGATTAAGAATACAGAACCAGACGAAATATTCGATAAAAAACCAAGGCTACAAACTTAAAAAATGGTGGGTTTAAATATTATTCTAATGTTGTCCATTGAAATGCTTGATAGTTAAACCTACTAAATATCAAGTTATTTTAATAAACCTACGTAAACGTCACAGTTATGAAAATTAAAACTCACAAACCACAAACATGTTATGATCTGAAATTTCATATATTTTATAGAAAAAAAGCTTTTTTGAAAAAATCTGAACAGACAACACAGAAACACCGGATTACAGTTTTTGCACAAGTTACATTTTTATCATTAGGAAAAAAGCAAACAATGTTTTTGTTTGGCTTTAAGAATACCAACAGAATAAAAATAGAAAAACTTAAACGACGGATTCTTGTTATGTCCCAAAAATGGAAACCAAAATAATTATAGACAACTTGGGAAATGAAGTCCCTTATTTTTTATAGGGTTGTAGCCTGGGTGTTGTACAGTTAATGAAGTAATTTGAAAAATCGAACAAGTTAATATCACATTTTAGATATCATTAAAATGAGTAAATGCCAGCCATAGTTTGGTATTTTGGTGGGAAACTTTAACACGGATCTTGTCATTATAATTTCCAACAAAGAAAAGTTGCAGTCATCAATTACAGTAATAGAGAAGCAGTGAATAAATAATAATGACATAACTCGAAAAACAGTTAAAGCAAATTGTTAGCACTAATTGTATGCGCTTATTTATTTTTTGGGTACTGGAATGTATGGTGGAAAGATAAAGTTTACATCTTTTCAACATAGTTAATTCTTAAATTTTTAGTCTGTATCAAATTTCCTGATTTGCCCGGCCTTACTTCAAATTTTCTGTAACTCGATTGGAACGCTTGTCTGCCTGTCCGAAGGTTATTCTCTATTTTCCCATATTTGGTCCCTGGTGTACCTAATGAAGGTTAACCCAGAAAGCGCTTCGTACGCAGTGACACATAGGCATTTGCAATCGTTACTTTTCTTTTTTGTCCACAATCTGTTTGATAAGAGAGAGAAATGTACGGCACTTTCTAGTAAACCAAGGCAACAGCTCAATGAGGAATTATGCAGTGCACAATCCAGAAAATCTTTCTAGCACATATTCCATATTCTTCCTTTTTATTTGACGAACAACTTTAAACGTTAGTAAAAATGTGTGTAAAATCTGAACGTCATTTAACTCTGTTTTATGATTGAAGGCCTTAATAGACCTGTAGAAGTTTAAATTCGACTGTCATTTGGTGGATGGCTGTCTCATGGACAATCATGCCACATATACCGTTTTTATGTACTGGGGGTAGTCAGCACAGATTAAAATAAACTTTTGAAGGTACACATTGTATATGAAAAACTCAGTCCAGCAAAATTTACCTGATGTTTACAGAAAACATATGCCTCGAGTTTCAGAATCACGAGGACAAACTAACATTAATATATCCTGCTAAACATTACACTTACTGCCATAATCATTTAGACAACACTTTCATGACTTTGACACCATTCGACACTTTTGACACAATCAGATATTGAGCAGAAAAATGAGATGGTTTTTTAGTTGGGAATTATGTATAAACTTAATTTGCTATAATTATCTATGTTGTCACACATTTTGTAAATACTTTAGCAATAACATATTGAATTGAGAGATGGTAAACGAAGATCAAACTTGTTTACATTTGCCTAATCTTTTTAGGGTTACTCAAATATTTCTTTCATTTTTTCCGGATTTCTCATAGTTTAACTTCAATAACATCAGTATTCGTATTCATTTATTTTCACCACTGGGCGGATGTGGCTGTTCATGGACTGTTTGTCCTCGAATTATCATCAGTCCATTAGCCCTTCGCACCCGACATAACGACAGATAAAAACGGTGATCCTTTAATATTCAAAGGAAAGATTGATTGATTGATTGGTTGATTGAATGTTGCTTTACGTCCAGTGGCAAGTACTTCATGCATATTCTGGACGAGAGCATATTAATGAAGGATGATCATGAATGAACCCTGATTTGTACTAGACCGACACGCTGAGCCGGATTTTTTACGTGCTAGCTCACGAAAGCAACAGTCCGAAGGAAGACATATGTTACTTTACCCAGACACATTATTCTGACTCTGGGCCAACCAGGCTTTGCTCTTACTCCTTAATGCTGCGTGCTTTGCGGAGAAGCAGCAAATACCAATTTTAAAGTCTTTGGTTTGACCCGGCCGGGGATCGACCCCACGACCTTCCGCACTCGAGGCGAGCACGCTAACCATTACACCACCGAGGCGGTCGAATGTTTTTGTAAATATTTGTAAAGTTAAATCACAAATGACATACAGTCAAGCCTGCTGATCGGCTCCCCTTGATTAAGAAAATAACTGGTTTCAACAGCCACATTTCAATTTCCTTTTTGACGAATATTTCAGTCAAATAGAACCTCTAATAAACAGCCACCTGTCTTTAGCAGCCAATTTTACATATTCCTTTTGGTGATCTTTAACTGCAGGTTTGACTGTAACATGAAATGACACGAAAATCAGGAAAAAAACAAAATCCAGAGTTAAACTCAATTTATGAAAATATACTGGTGCATTGTATAAAAAGTTTAGATATTTTCTGGGATAACTTAATAAAAAGAAGTGGTGAAAACGGTATGAAATTGAAAAGTAAATTGAAATAAATCACAAAAATTTACCAAACCCAACTAAAGGACTGATTACTTTATTTTTAAAAAAGAGTTGCTGGGATTTGTGTAATTTTTAATTGTAGATTATATGAGAAAATATTGATAATCCAATTAAATCAAATGGTTTGTGCCTAAAGATACTTGCTAATAGTAAGCCAAACAATCATTTACTTTATGAAATAAGTTAGTCTAGTGGCATAAGATTAAACAAAATGGTAATGCATCACAAACAACAACGGATTTTATATAATTATTAAATTCGAAGTCCTTAATAATGGATAAGTGATTCCCTCAGGAACCAACCGTCCATTAACTCCCTGGTAGAGGCAAAGGCTACGAGTCATGTTTAACCGGCAGACCGTTTTCTGTTTTTAATTTCATTTGTTCAGAAAGTGACCAAAGCCGCAAGCACAAACAAAATTGAACAAAACTCAACGCACACATAACACATTATAATTATCATTTACAGTATGGTAAAATTCACGTCTGTGTGAAGAGTCTGGTTTTATCAAAGTTCGGCGAGGAGACATGGAACAAGATAGTGTAAGTATTAAAAGTCAAAACAGAATACACAGATAACTTGATAATCGTTTCATTTTTCGCATAGTTAAATATCACAGAAATATCTGTATTAACATTACATTAAATACTTGATATAATCATGCTTATTAAAAACAATTTAATATAGAAACATGTGTTTCAACATTAATACTTATTTCAAAATCATTTGAATATTGATTTATAATATTGGCGAAAATATTCATTTTCGAAGTTGGTAAGATTACATGTACTTTATATATTTGGCTTTGATGTTTGTTTTCAAAAACTAAGTTTTTCCTAAAAGAAGCCCATCTTACGTCTAATAATTATATATTAAAAGGAAGGAATCCGGCTTCGACGAAACAACAGATTTTCTTATGTTTAAGTCGTATACTGACGAAAAGACGTTTCAGCTGATAGGGGCTGTATGTAAAATATCAGGTGAGTTATATCAGCTTTATTTTGAGTCCAGTGTAGAATACCCATGCGAGAGAAATTCGAAACAAACCAAAAGATAAATCGAAATCAATAGGAAAAAAGGCTTGGAATCCACGAATTCCCGTACAAAACAGGAACGGGATCATATGCCCATAAAGGATGAGCATTTCCTATCGTGTAATCCTTAAACTCTAATCCGAGATAACCTCAATCAGGGAACCGATTGTTGTATTACCGGTTACAGGTCCAAAACTTGTTGAGATGCACTGATACAATATTGATCAACAAATTCTTGATGGAGACCATAGCTGAAGGGTAAACAAAATATTGGTTTTATTTTTTCGTTGTACTGATGTTTGTATATTGGCTTAGTTTGTTTATTGAATAAAAAACATACAACAAAATATACTGCTTACACGGCTAAAAAATGAAATTTAGCATCAAATTATACCATGCAAATACAACAATCCTTCATTGTAAAATGCAAGAATATCACAAACGATATATATCTGATTTTACAAGAATTTTCATTTATTTCAGGTTTACCCCTTGAAACTGTATTAGAAGTCTTTGGGCAGAGCTGGTTCTCATTCTGTATGGAAAACGGTTATGATGAAATGCTTAAAACGTTAGGCGGAACTTTGACATCATTTATACAGAATCTGGACGCTTTACATGCACATCTATCAAGAACATATACTAAGCTGGTATACCCGTCTTTTAGGTAAGTTAGATATCATCTAAATAATCTGATGTATAAAAGTGTCAAGTGAATTTGACCTCTGCTATTCAATGAACATTCGTGTTTTAGAATAAGTTTCCCATTTTTTATTTCGGTGCCCTTTATAGCTTCCGTTATGGTATGGACTTCGGTTCATTATTGAAGGCCGTAATGGGACCTGTAGAAGTTTAAATGCGAATGGCTGTCTCTTGGACAATCGTGCCACATCCCCTATTTTTATATTATAATTGATATATATGGAATTTTTACATTTAAAATCACTAGGAACAAAGCAAAGTTCTTTTCAGACTACTGATGGATATTCATAAGTAAACTACACACCATTTTTATGGATAAAAACGTAAATTTGTATCGCATTGATACGTCATGAAGTTTTTAAATAATCTTTATATGATATAGTGATGACAAAAAGCACTGAAAGCAATGTTAAGCTCTTTGAGAGACAGAATGTTCTTGCACTACCAGACACCCTACTTTACACTACTTTACTTTTCTTTTCTATTTTGTTTTGGTTTGTTAAAGTATTATTTTTTTTTGTTATTGTCTTTGTACAATACGTCTTTCAGACCTCTCAAATTTATATCCTATTACGGACTTTCATTTGTCAGTTGCCGAATTGAGTTCCAGTAAATTTGGATCTAATGATTTGGATTTGTAACTGATGTATAATGTTGTTTTTAAGGTGTGAAGTAAACAACGATGGAACTCTGACATTGCACTACTACTCTAAGAGAGTAGGACTTTATTACATTGTACTAGGTAACAGTATATACATATTAGGAATTTGACCTGCTTGAATTACAATATAACTTAAATCCTGACTTTGGCGACGTCTTTCATGATTATTTTCTCCAAAAAACCCCAAGAAACAAACCAAATTAATAAAAATCCCTCAAAATATAAACAAAAAACCCCAAACGAACAAAACATACACACTATCAAACAAACGAAAAAAACAAAAACAAAAAAAACAAACAAAAGACAAACGCTTCTTAACTGAACATTGAAATTTTGCGTTCATTTCTTACGCCCAATGATGACTTGCAATTCTTTTTGAATTTGCAAATGCTGAGTCTTAAGTACCATTCCAAATAAAATTCAAACCAAAATTCAAAATCATGTGGCACATTTTAGAAATGGATTGAGCACTGCTGTCGAGTTGTCAATCAACGAAATGGCCATACAGTGCATCAAATTAAAAATGGTATTTTGTCATACATTTATCGTATTATTGTGTGTTTTTGTATTTCTTTTTAATATATATTATCAGAATTTTGAAGTTTTCTTCTCCGTGATTGTTAGGGCCAAGATAATTCTTACTAAGAATGTACCATTAACAGGGGAATTCACCCGTGAAGGATAAATAATTTGTGCATAATCTTTGCAATAAATATACTTAAAGTTGTTCCTAAATGAGTATGTGTAGTTAGACTTTGTCATTTAAAAAGTAGTCATGTTTAGTATATTCCGTGTCTTAGGTGTAATTCTGTCAATCGACTAAAATGTATACAAACTAAATGTTCTTATATTAATTAGAGTTATAATAAACAGAGTTTTGTTTTAGGTGTAATTCCGTCTATTGCCAAAATCTTGTATAACCAGAATGCCATCATATCATTGGATAAAGTTATCAAACAGGACATAAGGAAAGGACAATTAGATGAACACGCAATATTCACAATTAAATTGACAGCAGAGAAAGGAGAGGTGATTGAAAATGTAAAAGAAATAAATACCTTCAAACCAGCAGTTCCAAAGCAGACATTGATACAGGGGCGCCAATTTTGTGACATTTTTCCGTACCATCTCGTATTTGATCAAAACTATACGATTAAACAATGTGGATCAATGATACAAATCCTGTTAAATACTCGGGTTGAAAAGGGAACCACCGTTACATCGTTGTTTGAAATAACATATCCTAGAATAGATTTCACTATATCAAATTTGCAGTCTTTTATAAACAGCGCATTCATGTTGACCTCAATTCAAAAAAGAAATGGACACAGGTTGATTCTGAAAGGTACAAAATTTATTGTATTTAGAAGTCTTATATGTTAACTCTTATTGAAGGATCTAAGGGTATTTAAAGAGAAGACGTTTAGGAAAACTTTTTGAAAGTATGCAACCATAAATAAAGGAATCGCGTTGACACTCTTAATTTAAGGCATATACAAAAACATAACATTCAAAATATTATATCATATAAAAGTATTAAGTACCAGTCCATATGAAAACCATACAAGAGGTGATTCATCCATTTCAAAAAACCCACCAAACTTGAACTTGTTTTAAAGCCAGGGACTGTTCAGGAACATGACCAGCCTTTGTTTGCCATGTAAGCCCTGTAATTTTGGGATAAAATTACATGGAATGAACATGAAAATGATAACTTGCAAGAGTTAAAGTGCTTGATTTAGTTGATTCCTTAGATTTTCTCAAAAGAACAAGCCTTGACTGAGAAACGTCAGTAATCGTGTTAAATGAGGTTTAAAATCTGAAAAGTCAACAACAGATGGGTGGTTTTTTTCCACACCATGTATCACCATTGATATTGCGTGAATTGTATAAAGCCTGTAAACTCTAAACTGGTATATTTAAAATTCTATCTTAGTAACTTATTGAGAAGATACATGGTATCTTTCATATTTACCTTAAATATTTAGGTCGTAAAAATAATTCACCCCAAACTGTGTCTGCATTTACGGTTGGCTCTTGTTAAATACAATATAAAGGTGGACAACAGAATGATAAACACTGTATGGAATTTTAAACGTTAATTACCTCCTGTTCAATTTATCAGGGTTAGATAGTTGCAAATAAAGTATACTGGGATCGCCTAGGATGAGCAACTAAACGGCAATTCGAGGTCATCAAATAAGTTCAAATGTTGAAATCGGAAAGCAATGAATATGCAGATAATGTAGATTTGATTCGCTAAAACTTGATAGATGATGCTTTTTTATCTGAAATATATAGAATAGAGAACCACACACCTCTTGTATGACAAATTTGGCATACTAGAGAACACCAAACACGAAACACTCGAAAGCGAAACGAATATATTAATGACATTTAAATCCTTCGTTACCACAATTACCTCAAGAAATCTAGCGAACGGAAAAAAACTAACGAGTGGAGGTTTTGATGAAGTTTACGTTATAACAAAAATGAAAATTTCATGAACTTTATCCATCCGGTTCAGTTTTTTAATTTATTATATAATTTAAGTGGCAATCGGGTACTTGTTAAATTTTAACTGAAGAGTTATACACCTGTTTAATTGTAAGATTATATTTGCTTTTGTTGAGGAAAAACTAATTATTAAAAAAAAAACAAATACCGTACAGAATTTTGCCTATAGATCTACAAAAGCATTTAAATTCAACATACAACTACTATTTTTTCCAAGTTGGTTGTGATGTACTTTGGTCTAGGTCATTTTTGATAAATTAAGTACAGTTGATATAAATGTCTTTACGCATTGTTTGAGTTTTGAAGCATCATTTTCCATGTTTATCGCTCAGCCTCCTTTCAGACTTTTCAATTTATTTTTTTTTACTCGTGATAAAATACTTGATTAGAACCTCAGCACTGAAGTTTGACAATAGTCAGCCAAAAAACAAAAAATGAACCAGAAAAAGCATAAATCTTAAGAAAAAAATACCACTGGGAATAGGCTAGATTAACTTTGGTTGATAATTGACTGATTTTTTCTTTACGTCCGGTAAATAATTCATGCGTTCATGCATATTCAGGACGAGAACAAATTATCAAACAATTATCATAAATGGTGTCAGGCCGAGGAATATTCCAGTCACAGGATGCCAAAATAGGGTTTGATATACACTGGGTCATAATTATGGAATATTGACATTTTCCGAGTCAAAAATTCAACTTAAGAGACTTGTTTGCAAAAACTATGAGCAAGGAACAAAAATCTTAACGTAAAATTCATTTTTTTACGTCAAGCTACAAAAGTGTCCGATTTAAGATTCTTATCCGATGGCTAGTTTTATGAGTTCTGAAAACCATATTTTTGTGAAAAACTGCTTATTTTGTATTCCGGAAGAATCCTTTCAAATGTTTTATTTCATCCAATTTTATTATTTAACTATTCTGTAATATCATTCTGCCAGCATTATCTGCCATTTTCGTATAAGAATTGCGCTTGACAAAGTCTAGCAAAACCTATTTCTAATGTAAGATCCAAAATAAAAATATTCCATATTGATGAGCATAAGTATATTTAGCCTGAACAACTGGTCCCCAGCGGACCACTCAAAACGAGCTGCTGCAAGAGGATATTTAAAGTGCAGAGATCGTGGTATTTTACTTACATTGGGCACGGCGGTAATGTTTCCGTCCACGACGGGTTTACAATTTACACATCCCGCCTAACATTTTTTCTGACCCCGTCTACTCTTTGGGCGGTCGAGCATTTATACAAACTACCCAGCCACCAGAAGTTGTTACAGCAGGGGTTTAACTTGCAAGCTGAGAAATCAATAGGGACGTATTTCTATTCCCAGCGACCCTTGGGGCCTGGATAGGCTACAGATTCTTTGTGTATAAACATAATGATTGTAAGAACAGCATATATGGTACCATACTATTTTACTTTTATTTTTACATTCATCATTTGGGTATTTCATTAACCCTCTGGTTTTAGTCGGGACAATTATACAGCTCATTGCAAGAGTTGTTGAAGGCCTTGTTGAGACCTTTAGCTATTGAGTTTTGCTATATTCTTGGTTATATTTTGCGCTTTCTTCTTGACATTTACGCCATATCTTATTACATTATCTGTTGATAATGCAGAATTTGTCAATTATGCTAAACATTTATACCCTAAGAATGTACACCCTTATAAACTAATCAAACATCTTTTATTCAGAGTGGTGCAACTAATACTATGGCTAAAAAAATAGACTTTCTCCAGCCTGGAATTTCATTTCATTTAGGTTTCTGACTGAAAAAAATTATCTGTCTATAATTGTATTGAAAAAGACTGATCCACATGTAGCCTTTCAAAAACTATCTGGCTTTCAAATTTTTCTTGTATAAACTTCACTGAAAATATATTTGCTCTCAAGCGAATGATAAATAAAATGGGTCAAGAAATACCAAGGGGATATTCGAGGAAAAGGGAAAATGACAAACTCCGGAGAACAACGATGACAAGACCAAAACGACAAAAACACAACACTAAAAACTGAAAAATAAATGAACAACATGGACCCCACCAAAAAAATGGGGGTAGACTCAGATGCTCCGGAAGAGTAAGCAGTCTCTGCTTTCTGCAGGACACCCGCCATGTAGCTCATGTCAAATCAGGTTAGAGGAAGGGACATCAAGAGAAAAGAATAATAAGCTTTTGAGAAAATTATATTCATTTTTTCCATTGTAACTCAACTGGAAATATTTCTTACCGTTTACCATGAAAGGTCTATTTTAAGGTAAAATCAAGACACCGTATCTAGCATAAACCTATTAGTAGATCAGGAGTTGCTTACCCTTCCGGAGCACCTGAACTCATCCTAGTTTTTGAAGGGTTTGTGTTACCCCAGCTTTAGTTTTCAGTGTAGTGATGTGTGTTCTATGTTGTTTTTCGTTTCGTTTTGTTGGAAATGGTCTTCCTAATATCAACATTTTACACTGAATGTCGGAACATCTACTACAATCGAATTGCTAATGCCTAAGCAAAACAGTCTTAGTGAGAAAATTTAATGTTTTGCCAGTAACAACCAAGGTATAGTTTCCCTTGAGATGACCGCATGTTCGAGAGCATCTTATAACCTGTAATTAAGTGAAAACCATAAAAATAGGTCAACCCGTAACTTCTTATATTTTCCACTTTGCATTAAAAATCACGTTTTTATGCCAAAAGGCGAATATATGGTCAGGCATAATAAAAATTTGAAGTCCTAGCTACCAACGTATGATGGTTTTGAATAAACAACCAGATTACTAATATTATTTTATGTAGATAATCGCCAGCGTCATTTTTTACATTATTGAAAGTAACTGAAGTGGACTTTTTATGTAGATTTAATTAATACATGTACGCTAAATTCGAAAGAAGCGAATATTTTTTTTTATAAAAATCTCACCAATACTACAGTTCGTCCTACCCACAACTATAAATACCAGAACCACAAAAATCAAGCCAAAATCACGAATTTCAGAAATTTTGCTTCATTAGCTGTTGGTTATTAACCTTTACGTGTTTGTTATTAAGGTTTTTGGATGGCTGAAGATAATACTACATCACCATTTCTCTATCTATCGCTATAAGATTTAACATTTATTAATCCTTAGGCAGATACAATTTAAAAATAAAGAGCGGAAAATTGCACGCAAAATTATATTTAAGATTTAAATTTTGCGTTCAAAATGACAAAACAATCTTTCTTTCCTTTTGTTTGTTATGTCAGCAGTTTAGAAAGAACATAATATATTTAAATCCGGGATAAGTCTTCTACATAGGACATGACAAGCAGAGATTATTACGTAACCAATTTTAATATGAAGAAATTCATCGCTAGACATTAGTATTAATGCCAATTCTTATTCACGCATTTGTATGTAAGCTACAAGGCAATGAAAATTCATTTGCCGACAATGATTTTATTAATGCACAGTTCTTAGAAGAGATCATCCACTCTCAAATCTAGACGATGCATACAAATGTGTCTAGCCAATTCAATTAATAAATTATAATTTTATTTAGTTTTTGTGTTGCATTTTAATCTGGTTATCTATCCTGTTGAATACTAACACCATCTGAATAAGCTTTATATAAGCTTGTCTTGTTACACTTTTATGTCCATGTCTTTTAGGAATTGTAAGTGCAAAAGTGTTTTTAAATATAATAATAGTGGAAATGATTTATTAACATTTCGTGAGATCATTTGAACATCGGAGAAACTTTTCAATCATTTTAAAATTGATTTTCTGTCAAAAAACCTGAACTCTATTTAAGTTCGGAATAAGTAGGAAAATGTTGCGCTTTAACGCTATTCTCCTTTAAAAATGTACTAATGAAAATGAAAAGATATGCAGACTGCTCTCCGACCACGGGGAAAACAGTGGGAATTTGCAAAATCTATGGTCTCTACAAGGCCTTTAACAAGAGTAAAAAACCACCCCTTGTTAAAAACTCTAAATCGCTCAATATAAACAAATACGCAACTTGCATTGTACCTTCTTTGTTCAACAGCAACACTTTATTGGATAGGTTCTTTATCGCCAAGGGCAACTTGGTATTTCTCTGGTATTTAATTGTATTAAAGTGTTTAATTGTATTTCCCCATTCGTTTGATGATAACTTTCAACTATCGTACCTAAGCGACAAAACACTCAAATATCACTTTGTTGCGCGCAAGACATTCCTGTTTTGTAAAGGAGTTCGTGGATTCCAAGCCTTTGATTTTTGTTTGCGTTTTGTCTTTTAGTTTATTTCAAGTTTGTATGGTCTCTTTGAACTATGCCTTTCTGATCTCTCATATGAGTATTCTACACTGGACTTAAATCAAACTCAATACTTTTTCTCACACTGAGAGTTAAATGAAAGCTACAAGATGAATTTTTTTTCAACACATATTTCATCCGTTTTTCCCACACAATATTTCTTTGATCTTTTACCATTTAAAATCGAAGACAAAAAGAAAATTCAACACCATCTGCATAAATCTGCATACATCTGAATGAAGAAATAAAACAACGAAAAAATATGTCAACTGTAATTTTTTTATTGCCAAAGAAGGGCTCCGGCTGAGGCGCTTAATTATCATAGGGCAATTTCCAGTTTTGGAAAGTCTATTTTTGTTCTATTAAATAAACTAACAACTTTAGTAGCCAACAAAATTAATCAATGTTTGGTCACACATTAATAATGATGCCACTTTGTTGTACATAATCTTTTTTTGATTTCGAGAAAATTGATTTTTCAAATGCTCCTCAGAGAGAATAATTTCTTCCAATTAACCAGGATATGTACAACGAAAGGTAGGATCAAGATATCCGATCAAGTATAAAATCCATTAGCAAAAGGAATTCGAAGATACCAAAAGGGCAGAAAGAAATCGTTAAGTCAGAAGACAGGCAAGGCATTGGCCAACAAAATAAAACGAAAGACAGACACTTCATTGAAAACAAAAGCTGGAGTCAAACGAACCCTCTAAAAACCAGTCGTAACTTGAACGTTCTCATAAACCTATATTTAAAATATCAGTATATCATACTGAACGGCGAAATATTTACTACAAAGAACAAGTAAATGCCTTTGCATGTCCAGCTCATTGAAATTTCAATATTTTTTTAAGTTAAAAACTCAGGATAGTAGAGCACCTTTTTACTTGTAATAAGCTGACAACACCAAATATGGAAACACTTTTTCCAGATTTGTGGTATGAAAAAAAAAAAATGACCAAACAGAAGAAAGATTTGAATCCTAGTTACGGATGTACATGTATAATGATTTGAATTGTACAACCAACTTATATTATGTTATTCTATGCAAATAGAATATTTAGCTTTATAATCCCCGCACTTCGGGGATATTGTCGTTACCCCCGTCTGTCCGTCCGTCCGTCACATATTCTTGTGACGTGAACTCCTCCTACATTTTTGAAGGCAGGCTTTTAATTTCATTTTAGAATGATTGCATATAGCTTGCAGATGCACATGAAAGTTTCGGAATTTTGAAATTGTTTCAAATGCAAACAAGAGACCCAAAAGGGTCAAATATTCTAAGATACTTTGTGACGTGAACTCCTCCTTCATTTTTTGAAGGCAGGCCTTTGATTTTATTATAGAATGGTTGCATATAGCTTATCTTGTAGATGCGCATGAAAGTTTTGGAATTTGGAAGTTGTTCCAAGTGCAAACAAGAGGCCCAAAAGGGTCAAATATTCTTAAACACCTTCTGGACTTAAACTCTTCCTACATTTTTGAAGGCAGGCTTTTAATTTTATTTAAATTTTTATTTAAGTTTGGTGCATTCAATCATCAGATCTAAAAGATGCTTCCAGAATTCAGCTGCGGTTCCATTTTTGGTAAATTTCCTGGTAGTGTCAATTACCTTTTTGGTAAATTTTGCAAAGTCATCAGATATTTTTCTAAAAAGTTGACCATTGGGTATTATTAACAACATTTTGATTTCAAAACTTTGATTCTGACTTTGCTTAAATTCCTGATATTACTCTAAGACTTTTGGAGTTTCACCTAGCAACTACATATTTTTGGAAACATGAGATCAATCTTTATAATTTGGAACATATTGATTTCAAAGAAATAAAATTCCGTCTTTGGAAAATTCCTGAAATTACCTCTAAGACTTATATTTTTATGGAATTTCACCTGGCAACCATATCTTTTTTTAATCATGAGAACAATCTTTATAATTTGGAACATATAGATTTAAAAAAATAATAAATTCTGACATTGCTAAAATTCCTGAAATTACTATAAGACTCTTATTTTTGGGGAATTTTACCTAGCAACCATATAAATTCTTAAAATTACCGACAACTTGCGTCTAGTTTTTTTTTTATTTTTTTAAACGAACTGAATTAGACCTTTTCGGTCAAATTTGTTTACAAGAAAACGGAGTCCAGGATGTAGAAGGAAAAGTCATCGCTTTCACAATAAATGATTGTAGATAAACACCATGTTCAAAAGTCAGAAAGCGAATAATATTATTACTTTAAAGCCTTCTCTAACGTTAGTCCTTTTTATATAAATTTTAAAATTAGTAAATTTTTTCAAAAATGTGGAATATTCAGGGCCAAAAGAATGTCCAAATATCTGTAGGTTATATTAAATTTAAAACCAAATCCTGCTTTTG
>JAULBM010155133.1:0-18099 GCA_032357055.1 Geukensia granosissima | reverse complement strand
ATCTAATGTACATATCATACAGTAAATTAATTATAAGAATTTGATTGGCTAAACAAAAGCATATTTTCTATTATCATACCAAAACAGGTTATTTTTATATTGTCATTTTGAACTATTTTTTTATGTGTAAACTCAGCTGACCCACTCACAAACTGAAAAAGTCACGGCCAAAGAACTTTATGTAAAGATTTTGAGTTTACTTATCGATAAATTCCGAAAAAATAGCATTTTACATATAATTCGAGTATACCATCCCAATGAAATAAATAAGTTTAAAAATCATTTCTGATCTCATAGAAAGCCCAAGTCAGAGAGACTTTTAGCCTAGATACAGCTAGGAAGAATATTCAATTGGCTAGACAAAAATGAAGAGCCTTTTGATTAGATGGAATTAGTTAAAACTTTCTTCAAAGTTCTGTAACTGTAAATCTGGTAGGGAGGTCATGTTACAGTGATTCAAATAATATCATGTTTTATTCATTTAACATCACCCAATTAACACGGATTTGAAGAGTTCTGCGCTTCAAAGGGCGTAAATGTAGCAATATTTAAAATGTGTTATTTTCTGATCAGGGAAAGCTAGAACGGCAAGTTACATCGAGACCATCTTCAACGGTTAATAGTCGTTTCAAATATGTTTATCTAATTTTTATTTGAAAAAGGGTTATAAATACATATATTGCCGGTTATGTATTAAGTTATCGTTGGTTTTTGGTGGACTGGGTGTTACCAATATTTTATAAACGATTTGATATTCAGTTTTAGACAATTGACAGAAATTCTTCAAAATACAGCTGAACGAGAAATTAACGATAAAGGTAGATCGATACTGTTCCACTGCAAATTCCCACTCAGCATGTGTATAAAATAGTAAATTCTGGTATAATTTCTTTCTTAAATATGCAAACATGAGAGAAAAAAGTATCATACCATGGTATTTTTTTCTCTTTAAATTTAGATTCCAAATGATATATGTTTTTGTTGTAATCACAGATATATTTTATTTATTCCATTTAAAAAAATAGAAATCCACAACTCTTAAAAGGGGAGGTAACTCTGTCAAGTTTTAATAAAAAGAATGTACTATGATTTTTGAACCAACAGAAACTTGAAAACAAGGACGGTGACGTATATGTTTGTTTTTATTTCTTGAAATGCCTTGATACAGAATACATTTAGACAAAATAAGAAAAAATGTGGAAAGTTTTAGTAATGATCATCTACCTCAAATCGAAATTAATTTAATTACTTACTTACTTGGTTCTATTAAAAAACGAAAAAAAAAAATGAATTTGTGGAGTCAGAGCTTCTGTTCAGTTTGCGGTTATTTTTATGAAATGGTGGTTTGTTTACGTAACGTAAACACGAGTTATCGGCCGGCTGACATTTTTGTCTGTGATAGAAAATTTTTAATCTGGTATCACAAGTAAAACAAATCGTGGGAAAGTGGCCGTTGCGAAAATGTCCGCTTCCCATTTGTTTATTGATGATGCACCTACCACTATGTCAAAAGAAGCACATTTTGCAGAACAAATCGAGCACAACATCCGCATAAATCGGTGTTATAGGCCGTCTTGAACAGTTTAGACTACTCACTGTGACCTTCAAATGAAGAATAGCAATAAGAGAGTCGTTCGTTTTTTATATTATTCCCCATTTTCCTGTATTTTCATATGGACTGCTTCCCTTAGATTAATCAAAACTCATTCTTTGTAACATCAAAAATGGCTGATAATAACAAAATATTTAAGTTATATTAAATATTAAATATATTAAGCACGATGAATAATTACTCTGTTAAACTTTGGGAAGTTTTAAGCTACCTCTAATTTTTCAAACTGTCGAGTTAATGATTAAATATTTGTATAATTTATAGTTAAATGTTCTCTTATCCACTGAAAATTTCAATATTGTTTGTGAGTATAACATACCTATGTTGCAGGCGAAAGTTTGATCCTAGTATTACTAAAATAAAAAAGTTGTATTTAATAATACATCTTTGATTCAAGTTTGTAACCACGATTTTAATGTGTAGTGTTCTCAAATCTATGATGAAAAATATTTATGTTAAATAGCTCTACAATCTCAATTTAGTCGACAATAAACAAGCCTATAAAAGAGATTATCGAAAGTTTAATAAGAATTCGCTATAAACACCATTCATTAGAATGATCATCTACATTTGTGGGATACACACAACGTATTTCGGTTGTGGAAATTTGGCTTACTGCTGTCATTTAAAAATTAGATCTCGAAAAGTCTTGAAACTGAGCATTTTAAAAATGCCCGAGGACTCTGATGTACTATTTTTTTTTTGCAAAATCCCCTTGTTAGGTGTTCACTTTATCTTCACCGTTATCTGTGAACTTTTCTGTAAACTTTAATAAATACAATAATTGTTTTAGATAAGGAAAAATGTCAGTCGGCTTTGATCAAATCTTTCCATATTATCCAAGAGAAATATCGCATTAAAATTTTGTTAATTCATTCTTGGAGTACATACAAATATTACTAACATTGCTGTACTATCTGAATTGTTGCATCGTGCATTTCTGAAATCTACACGCATTTAAATTACCGCCTTATTATTCTTCTCTAGAATTTATTTTGGAAAAATTCCAATCGGAAACAAACACAACTGGAAAAAAAATTTACTCATCTTAAATTATGGGAACCTACTTTCTTTCTGAGTGCAAAAAAGAATTTATTTAATTAAGATGGTAAATTTTGTTCATATATGACATTAAAAAAATAATTTGGATGTGAAAAATGTTTCTCGATTATTAAAAAATAGGGAATATTGCGATAAAATTGCCGTGTACGCACTTGGTGTAACAATTGGATGAAACAATTTTTCTATATAATTGCACTGGTATGGACAAATACTGAATTCCTTAAAAATAAACTATGGTTAAAAATTGTCCAAATTTTACAAATCTTGATATAAAGAGTAAACTTATCGGAATTACGAATAAAGAATAAAAGAAATATCAACAGGACTGCGCATCAACTTAAATGAAAATTAAAATTCTTGCTCATATAAGTGTTTATAGGCTTTTTAAAGTAAGTCTCATTCAAGAAATAAACAATGAATATATCGTTTCAAACAAATTTATGCATGAATGGTTTTATCGCTACTGATATTAACTTTTTGTTAACAGCTTAATACTGAACTTAACATTTTATATATTTATTATAACTTTCTACTTCCTAAGATTTTTTTATTGGCATTTGCACAATCCCATGTTTTCTTTTACCTCTAATGACAGTAAATCCAAAAGGACGTGTTTCTTTGCCACCTTGGTTAAGGAAAACTTGGTTTCCTGATCGGTTGATTTTGGGTTTTGAACTAGCATCTGTGGGTACAGTGGTTGTCGTTGTTTATATCGTCATTATTGTTATTCCTTCATCATTTTACCAATATAGATAAGGTCAATTGTCATGTTTTATGAATAGTTTCAAATTTTGTATATTTGGCGTTTTTTTTTTTTTTACATCATTCGTTATGGTATGGAACCGTTTTACTATTGAAGGCCGTAGTTTAATTTTGACTTTTTGAATGTCAATTGGTGAATTGCTGTCTCATAGACAATCATGCCACATCTGCAGTCTTTATATTTCTTGCACCGAACCTTGGTGACTCTCGCATTTGAATGATAAATAAGTCATTCTTCTGCATAAACACGAGGTGGTCAATATTATTTAAATATTAAATATCATGAGAATGATAGATGTTCTTGGGGTGTTTGATAATCAAAATACAACGATAATTTGTTCGGGATCGGTACATCATCTTATCTTTTGTGTCTACGCCGGCAAAATGTATCGTTATTATACAACTACGATGAGAAATATGTTGAAGATAGATAGACACTGTTTCCCTTTCTATTCCCATGTATTTAAAATAGTAAAAATTCTTGTATAATTTCTTTCTCAAAGATTTTGTAATCTTAATGAAAGAAATGCCATACATTGGTATATTTAAAATTAAGATTAGAGTTCACTTTTTTTCTTACCTAAGTGGAGATAACTTTTTAATTTCTTTTATAAAGAATGCACATGATTTTTGACTTGTTGTTTTTTACTGTGAAAACAAGGGCGCTACACCCATTTTTCTGGAAGCATTTTATAAAAGCTATCTGAATTTTGTTTATATAAAATTCTACCTAATACTTAAAATAAGAAATAGTAATGGTACATTCCAAAATCCTTTCTGATGAAACTACTAAACCGATTGCAACCAAAATTTGCTTGAGTGATCTTTCTTCAGTGGTCCTTTACAAAAAAAATATGTCCGGCATCTATGTCTACCAACCCAAATGGTGGTTGTTACTAAAAATAAAACAGGGGGTCTCAGGAACTTGTATCGTTTACCTGACAGAGACTCTTCATTGTTCCATGGGAGTAAGGAATATAAATTCTTGTATCTCGGCTTTTCAATGAGTGGTCTAGTATTTAAACACATATAAAATGTATATTATAAAAAGAAAGGATATGGAATGAATGCCAGAAAGACGGAAATCCATTTCTTATTTAATTGTTAACAATTGAACTGCCTACAAAGCGCTTCTCTGGATTAACCTTCATCAGTATGTCAGAGGTGGACCATGAACGCCGGAAAGATCAAATATTTAATAAACAAATATCCCGCGAGTCAAAGGCAAGGAAAATTTAGAATCAAGACTTTTATTTTCCATCAATATTTCCATACAACATGATATATATGTTTATGTCCAAATTCTTTTAAACGCATTTATGAAGATTTTTCAAGCGTCAGTGCCTCGGGGTATTTTTTGACAAATACCGTGGGGGCAGTACCCGGCTTGTTGTAATAAACATTGAAATTGTAAAAAATGTTACGTTTCTCGTCTTATAAAAACCAGCTTTAAATATGTTAGAATTAAGAACAATGTACTAGTATGGCATATAATGATTTTGACAGATAAAATTTATTTACGCTAAATTTGCCTTCATGAAAGTGATTTCGAAATTTAGAATATAGTTTATTCTGTCACATCAAGAAAGTGTTGTCATAAATCATAAAAATATATATCATTAAGATATTTTTGTCAATTCATGTGTATACCTAAGCATTATGTGATCAGACCTTACATTAAGTAATTGATCTTTTCAATCCAATGCACAATATATATCCCAAGTTTGAACA
Source organism: Geukensia granosissima (assembly GCA_032357055.1). Taxonomy (NCBI): domain Eukaryota; kingdom Metazoa; phylum Mollusca; class Bivalvia; order Mytilida; family Mytilidae; genus Geukensia; species Geukensia granosissima. Next base: position 12,932 of record JAULBM010155133.1, on the reverse strand, counting down.
TTTATCTATAAGCATGACGGTAAAAGACGTATTTTATGGTATTAAGTGAATCTTCGTAAAGATTCTTCCAAACCATTATATAACATTGTAAAATTGAAAATCACTATAATTAACGTAATGACAAAAAAACCTACTAAATATTTAATTGGGTAAATGGTATTTAATCGTCTCCGGTCATATTTGTGAAAAGGGGACACGAGTCAAGATGTATTTGTGATGTCTAATGCTTACAAGACAATATGTTACATAGGTTTGTTTAGGCTGCACAACCGTAAATTATTACTAAGACTTTAAGACAAATGCATAAACATTTAATGAAAGACTGATCATATATTGTTCATTGAATTGTGTGCCTATGTAACTTTGAGTTCTCTTTCTTTGACTTGTATTTTATTTTTCATATATTAGTGAAACAAACATATGAAGATCCCACAGTTAAGCAAATCAAATACAACAAACATAATATGCACGTATGTGCATCTCATAATTCCTCTCAAGGGTCTTCCAGTAGCCGGTATCGATTACCTGCCAACACATTTTTCGTCTTTGTAAGTAGAAAAAGAACCATTACCGAGACCCAGTAATGTTAGTAAAACACAATTTTCAAAAAGAGGGTGTTGCAATTTTCCAAGTGGTTCAAAAAAACTTTCAACTTAGTGAACTTATAGTTAGAATTTAACTTTAATGGCACCCTAATTGGCAGGCTTCGATTTCATAAAACATCCCAGTTTGAGAATTTCTTCAACACTATCTCAACTAAAAAATTACCAACCAAATGACATCATTTTCAATATTCGAGGAAAATTTTAAGGACATCTGATTTATGAAATTGTGGTCAAGAGTCGACATTTTCAGTTTAGAAGAATAAAAATACATGTAAACTGGTTATCCGTTTGTATTACGATTTTCTCCAAAACAACTCTTCGAACAATGTGTAGTCAGCCGAAAACCAAAAGGAGGAGTAAGTTTGAAATCAATCGTAAGTGTGTGACGTAACAGTAAGAAAATACTGATCATTTGTAGACTTACGATTCTCTATGAAATCCATAGCTGTTTCTCGGCTGACTACTACACATTGTACAAAGAGTTGTTTAAGAGAGAAGACTGATACCAACGGAAAACCAGTTTACATTGAAGCTCACGAGCAGACGTGCAAAAATGAAAGACATTGGCGGAGAAGATACAACTCTGAGTACGAGCGTACATGAATTTCGCTCGCCTAATAGAGATCGCCCTATCTTGTATATTAATTGTTGTTGTTTTATATATTTTTGTCTGTAATAGAGATTACAAACCGATACGTAAAATTTCTTTTGTTATGCAAGGTATTTTATTTTCACAATTCCTGGTGGTCGATTCTATTCTTCAATAGAATCTTTTGTTGAAATAAAACCTTCTTCGAATTGAATACTCCTTTTGTCACGACAGTGGGAAAATATCCATTGTCATTTGTGAAATCATGATGGCGACAGAAATATTTCATGAGTGATGACTCTAATCTTTCTCATAGAAACCTCTGGCTCAGTAGCTTTCTTGTCAACTGCAACCCTCTATCAATTAAATCCTGATAGGTAGTTGCATGTCAACTGATAAATATACACTCTGTTTGCAGGTGCGGCTGGAATATAGCTAGACATGATCTGAAAGTTTACAATAGGAAACTCAAAGTCATCTCTCTTGTCCTAAAGTTTTGTTCTTAATCCATCCGTACTGTCAAATTCTAGGTGTATTATTAGGTATGAAGCAGACATTTCTGTTTCTGTAGTATCTTTGATATCAAGTTCAATGGGATAGATGCGGTCAATACAGTTACCAAATTTAGAGTTATTCTGTGTAAGGACATCATCTATATTGCGGAACGTGAAACCAAAATTGGGCCAACGTTTTTTTTTTCTGTATGAAGTCAGAATAATACGAATAAAAAGGAATTCGAAGATACCAAAGGGGGAGACAGAAATCGTTAAGTCGGAAGACAGACAAGACCATTGGCAACAAAATGAAACGAAAGACACACATAGAACACACAACACTACACTGAAAACTAAAGCTGGAGTAACACAAACCCTACAAAAACCAGGATGAGTTCATGTGCTCTGGAAGGGTAAGCAGCTCCTGCTCCGATAGTGGCACCCGTCGTGTTACTCAGACCACAAAGCCGGCGTATAGTAACAATCGGTGTTAGTCACAACCAGTATAGGAACGGATTTGTATTCACGACAATGGAAACAAAACAATTGTTATTTTTGAAATGAATATTTTGTACTGGTCAATAAAGAAATAAATTGGCGAGAAGAGATGCACAGTTTGTCAACATTAACACCATCAAATCGTAAAAAAACTTGGGCGTAAAGAAGCTTAAAAGTTTACTCCACTGAAATACAAAGGAAGATGTAACAACATTTCTATCAGAGACATGACATAATTAAAAGTTAAATCACACAGAGAATCTTATTTGTTGAGGCAACACGAAGTACATTTTGTCAGAATTTGTTGGAACGGGTAAAAAGGTTATGATAGAAAAGCTATCTATCATATTCCTATAAAACAATGTTTATTTGTAGATTGAAAAAGTGCAAGCAATTCGCAATAATACGTTATAGAAATTGCAGCATCGAGTTTCTATTTCCTCTTTCCTTGTATAATTGTAGCATTGTAACATTAGTCATTAATTGTTTGCCGAAAGTGCATACTGTTTGCACGCGCTAGAGCGAGATCGGGAGTACATATTGTAAACGCTGTGTAATAATTAAGTAATTTAACTAGGATTAAACCTGAAAAAATGCTTTGCCGCGCCTGAATGGAGTTTTTAAGGTAATTCTTCTTATATAAATCGTGAATGGTGGTCTTGATAAAAGAAATATGAGCAGTTTTTTTAATTACTTAGTCTAGGTCAAAACTAAGCGCTCCCACCAAAAACAAATATGGCTAACCTCAAATCTCCGGAGATCAATTATAGGGCAGGAAATATTATATAAAAAGCTACTGCAAAGTGATTAACCGCGGGTTAATTTTTTCGTTAAAATTAAATACAAAGGAGGAAACGCACAATTGGCAATCCACCAAAGTTTGAGACAGAGTATAGTCAAATTCGGTACTGCTTATGTTCCACGATATGCATTCAATTTCTAAAAATATGTCAACACATGATAACTATTCTATAATTAGTAAGTACCGAAAAAGAAATATTTTACAGTTATCAGATCATTTGAACATGAGTTTGCAAACCAAATTTTCTAAAACTATCAATATTCAGAATTTGCTTACTGTCTAAATCCAAATCCATAACAACTTTACATGTAGACATTTGTGGAGAGGTAGCTACATATTCCCTTGCAAGAATTTAGAAAAAATAGACCTAATCGCATGCCTGAAAAAAGAGTTCCATATTTCTGAGACTCCTGGATATGCCCCTTGTTCCAGATTAAATATCGACATGAACATTTGGATGCTGTGTTCAGCCATTCCAGAAAATTGAAAACCTCGATAAAAAACAAAGACTGTTAAAGACGGACGGATACTGTAATGCACGATCAATGGCAATATAACCAATTATTCATATTTTTTCAGTATATTTATCATTCGCCTTGTGTAGCGAACATTTTGAAATATTTGTTCCTTAAAGACTAAAATTGTCCAATATTTCTAATTAGTTAATGGTAACATCCAAAAGGTCTTGGTAAAAAGAAAACTACATAATATTCCAGAGAGCATTAAATCATATATAATATGTCACGCACTATATCATTTTTGTTTCTCAATCTCAGAATTCTTATTAGTTTTTGGTCGAGAAATTTTCAACAATTTGAAAAAAAAAATATTTAGGGATAAAGTCGGGTAAAGATTAGGTCTGTTGCCTAACCGGAAACACATAATTTTTGCCTTAATTGTCAGCTGAATTCATACAGTTTTAAACCACATGGTAACAATAAGAACCTACCGGAGAATGTCCCAATTGTCCTTAAAGGTCTGTAGGAAACAAAATTAATTCCCTCAAATATAGCAAATATTAAAGATTCATCGTAGCGTTATACGTGAAAAGCTCACCACGATTTGGCTGATATACAGCCGACGTAGCGATAAACAATAATAAAATAATAAAAAATGTTTCTCAAAATATGTCCCGATGCATGTAACATTACTTCTTTTTTCGAAAGTAAGCAGTAACAAAGATAAACTGTGCGACAACTCTACAATAAACTTCCTTCATCAAATATTACAAGGTTAAGGTCAACATGAAATCATTTCGAAACGTCTGAAAATAAACATCACAGTGTTAGGATGCAATTGTTTTGTCCTTCCCACAGTGGGATTTCAGTGCACGTTGCGGTAACATGTCATAGCACCATCGCCTGCACTGTGTCCAGCGCCCTAGACCATTAATATATAGCTTTCGGTGACTAGGTGGTGCCTTTATACATCAGCGTTGCTATAGATAGACTCAATACATGAAGTATTGTTGCGTAAAGATAGTATTAAGTATATATGTAAGTTTTGTAGCCACTACTACCACAACCTAGAATACTTAATTGAAAGTTTCAACAACTATGTCATTATTTGGTATCATACTAAAATCATATTTTCAATAAGATTTTATTATTTTCTTAACATGTCATACTTGATAAGAAAATAAGAAAATCATAAAATCTTATTAAAAATATGACTTTAGTACGTTTCAGAGACATGGGTCTTTAACATGTTTTAGAAATTTAGGAATTTTTGCAAATTTAAACGTACTTCTATCGTCCACTCCTGTAAAAACAAATAATTTTGTGGTAGTCCACATAATTACATTTTTATTGTAAAACAACCATTAATTGAAGAATTAAAATTGTTTCGATCTTTTTCAAATCCTAACTTTTACATCATAATTGAGATTAAGAACTATACTAGGTCTATTTGAATTGCAATTTTCAGCAAACTTTCAGACTCTTTTTCACAGAAAATTCTTTCCACGTGAATGCAGGATCAACTCTAAGTTTACCTTAAATCTTTGGGCCTAAATATAAATGAATCTACTTTTTTACATTCTACAAATCATTTTTAGGAATAAAAAGTAAGAATGGAAAGACTCAGTAATGTGAAACATACTTAAGCTTGGAGTGATATTGAAACCTGATGGAGTTAGTGTTAGTTTAAACGGGATAATACTCTTATTATCTGCAGAAAAAAAGGAGGAAATGTTAACAATACATGTGTAAAAATTAAAATGAGGTTTATTAAAATCAAATCTGACATAATTAAACAATACAAACCTTTTTGTACGAATAGATTTAGCAATATCCACCAAAACGATCCAATATCCATTTCGTTTTATTCATGATTCACTGAAAGAATAAAACAAGAATTTCGTTAAAAAATCAATTTCATAGACTCAAGTGTTTTGCCTTGTTAACCGAATCTAATAAGGTTAGAATCGCATTCATTTTATTCATGTCAATGGTTGTAGATGACACGTTATTAAAGGAATTACATTTTGAGGAAAATATTTGAATATTGTGACATGTTAAATTGATTCTTTTGTACAAGAACTTTCTGTGAAGACAATATGGAACCAATAACAACACAAATATTTAATCTGGGAGAAAGAAACATTTTTGGATTCGGGTTTTCGGTTTTGTTTTCATATAAAAAGATAACCGCTTCAGTTATAGGAAAAGATAATTTCCAAGACAAATTAAAACACATAAAACTAAATCTTAATCACGCGCACCCTATAAAACGAATGCGAGCTCAGGTGTTTCGGAAGGGTGCTCAACTAAAGGCACGCACCTGTCGAGTAACACGTAGTCAAATCTGATGGTAATATACAATCGATGGTAGTCGCAAACAGTACCAAAACATTCTTTTAGCCATTAAAACGGTTGATATTAGTTGACATTTGTTAAATGAATAACCAATATACGATGACGAACAAAAAAGAAACGAAAGAAAGTCGAAGAGCCAGACAAAGGGTACAGGTCGAAAGACAATGCAATCTTCAAGATCATGAAAAAGACGGAGCATGAGATTTAGTGTATAAATATAAAACTACATACACAAACAAAACTATGAACAATTCGAACCTCACAACCGCGGTGAACTCGAAGGGGTCCGAAACATTGCCGAAGTAATGACAAACTTTTCATCAGATATCCTAAATTGGATGAGTAGCATCTGTCAGCAGTAACTTACTCACTGGTCTATAACAGTTGCCATGGAAAACCTTACCAACCGCTCTCTCGTCGTTACTGTCAATTTTTAGACGTCAGTCAAGCTATGAAGCAGATCTTGCAATTCCTGTGGTATTCTAAATTTTTTTTATGAGAAAGCTGTTATCAGCATAGGCAACACATTTTTGGAAGTATATTATCTACTTGATGGAACGTGAAATTAGCACTAGGTACATTTGTAAGTTTTCCTGTTTTCTTACCCAGAAGTCGTTCTATGAGCATGTTCATTTGAATAAAAGAATGAATTTGTGAAAGAGGGAATCACAGTAGTTACCTATTGGAATAATGACAGTTAGTTTCAACACACGTCCAACAAACAACAAACGCTATACAATATTGTCAATAAAAAATTAGCAGAATCATGCATATATTTTTTTGGTAATTTTTGCAAGAGTATTATGTTACAAAGTAAGGTAGGTCCTTTCCTTAAACCAAACTATGTACCTGTGTTGTATGTTAACAATGATGAACGAAACCTGTATTTCTTGTTTAGTTTAGAATGTAGAATAACGATTTTTTAAAAAGATCTGAGCAAATAAATGTTTTGATGCTGTTCCAAGATGAGAGGGGCCTAGATCTTGTGTGTTCTTATAAATTTTTGAAATTCTTTAATAGAAATATGATTCAAACCAACTTTCAGAGTAGCTTATGTACAGCAACGCTGATAAAAAGTTGTTAGTACCTTGAAATGAGGTTTTGTGGTGCAATTGGCAGCAGACCACAAAATGCCACATGTAAAGTGCACTTCAGTCGCATCCCTCATTTTATCTTGATGCATTGTATTTTATGGATTTTAAAAAATCTGGGTTAAAATAAGGAAAAACTTGAATAGTTCGCAAAAATACTTCGACGTAACTGGTAATTTTTGCGTTGTTCTGCTGGTGTAATTTAATGCTTATTATTTTTTTCTCTCTCACTATTTGTTTTTTGTAAAAGGTAATTGTAGGTTGAAATTACATGAATGTTTTTTGCAAAACTTTTATTATCACTGAACTTTTTATGTTGCGTTATTGACAATGTTTGACGAGTGATTTCAACTTCCAACAAAAAACCAGTAACAAATTATATTATTTATGTCACTATCCTCTCTAGTAGTCGATTAAATGGCAACTTTGCACAGTATATATGCTCTATTTTCTAACTTTGTCAACACCAGTGCATTCAAGTTACATTTGAAATCATGTACAAGACGGTGCACCAGAAGTGACATATAATAAATCTTTCATTAACACCAGAACCAGGTACCTGATTTTAACTACTAAGATGATTTTTATAATCACCCTGACCAGGACACAATGAAGCCTCCTTCCCAAAACTACTTGATTTATGACAAGACCTATGCCTTCAGTTCATTATTGGATTGTAAAATATATTGCTTATACAACTTATAGAATCCTTTACCTATTGTAATGACATTGTTGCTTATCATCGGTTTTCGTACTGTCAAAATATGACTTTTTATCCAACTGAAAAACATACTTCAATTTGTGTCAAATCCGGAAGGAATCCACGAAATCCTATGTAACAGGAGTGGGATCAAGTAGCATGAATGTCTTGCGCGGAACACCCGTCGCGGAATCCTATACCTCAAATCCAGGGAAACGTTAATCCGAGAAGATGTCAACTTATATTTGTATTACCAGTGACAGGTTAAAAGATGCCAAGTAAGAATTAAAACAACAGTTTTTTTTAGCAAAATACTAAGATTTATCTTCTGATTTATCAATACTTCCTTTTCTCGCAAAAATAGGTGCATATACTTGAAATTCATTAAAAAAAATAAAGCAAAAGATTTATTTTGGTTGCTTGTACTTCAATGAAAACATCATTTAGATTAATACCAACGTCTCATGAGAAATGTGAATTGTGTCATTATTATGTCTTTCTGGTTTAGCCAAAGTGTGAAAAATAAAAAAATACTGTTTGCTTTTAAACGTTAGCGTATCACATAGAATTATTTTTTTACTATCTGAAGAACTAGTTTTCATATTAAACGTCATTTTACAATTCTTCTTATCCTTTTTTCATAGCTTGTTGCAACCATGATTTCATAATTCATTGTTTGCACTCATCAGGACATCAATTTAGGTGACCATTTAATATTATATAATGCCTACCTGTCTCCTGCCGTGAGTATAGTTTTCGTGATATCCAATTAATTCCCGTACAATTTATTTTTCACAAAACGACTAAATTGCCTGTTTAATAAATGTGAGGCAACTTATGAAATGGAATATAAAATTTACAAAAAGTTCAATGAATGTTTTATGTGTTAAAAGAAGGAAAGTAATTAATTTTATAACAAGGCAATAAAGACAAATATATGCTTACTATACTTCTCAAACTGTAATTAAAATTTAAAACTTTTTGCCCCTTATGATGTCCTGGTGTGCGTTTTCTCATAAACATGCCATGCAGAAAACGAAGAAACACGTTCAAAGCAGATGGTACAATTTCAACTGATCAGCAGCTGCTGCAAAACGAGCGAACGCGAGTACTTTTTCGATGTCAGTACTGTTAAGTCGCCCACGCGCTATTTGAAAGACGTTTTTCGTTCTTATCATTGAGTAACCCAAACGAACTTTATGGTGACTTTTTCCCCATGTTTCATCGTCTTTTTTCTTCTTCCATCTGGAAAATGGTCCGAGAATTTACTTGCAAATAAGCGAACCTAAGTTGTTGAAACTTCATAGAATGTCAGAGACATAAGAAAGTCAAAATTGCCATCTTGGTCATGGAAACAGCATATTAACAGAATTCAACTTTATTTTTCTCGTTACCTGCAAAGCAGATCTATATGAAAAAATTAAACTTGGCTGGGATAAGGATGTCCATCTACTGCAACCGATTATTGAAAAAAAAGCTGTTATAGCCATATGTCAACAGAAATGGGATATTCGAAATAACTGATCAGTGTTCTAATAAGAGGCTCATATGATTTTCAAGGTCTCAAAAAAAGAAAAAAAAATTATTGAAAAGTCAAACTGGGGGTTTTCGGCGACTTTTTTGTCAGATGGACAATACAGTGAAAATTCTGAGGTCAGTTGTCACTTATTCAAATTATAAAAAGCAAACATAAAACATCATTAAAGCGACATATATATTTTAAAAAATCCAGATATTGCCGAAACTTTGTCAATCATTCTTGAAAAAATGTTGTCGTACCAGCATATAAGCCCCCCCAATATCAATTTTGTATGCAAAAACATTACATCTATTGTTTATTTAATGAGTTAGGTTTTGAGACCACACATGGAAATCCAACTTCCAAAGCTACAACACTTCCAGAAAAGGAGATAATTGATGATCATATGTCAGTTTTGTCTTTCTTTGGAATTTCCCCTAAAGCTGAGGACTATGATCCCCCTTTATTATTTTTGATAAAAAAGTTTCGCAAGTGACTTAATAAGCAGCGCTGCCAAATGTTCCACCAAGCCGCTCTCAAAGCTTTTATCTTCAATTCTTACTACTATCAAGACGGACCGACAGAAATCCTGCAAAACAAACTATGCCAGAAGTGGCATAAATCAGATGCAGATACTAAAAAAATCCAACGATCTGATGGAAATTTTAAATTCAAGATCTCTTTCCTCTTGTAACAGCATCAAAACATTAGGCTTTTCACATTGTATACAGCAATACCGCATGCATTTCTCAAATCAAGATTCATACTTACTTTTTCTAAAAGAACAGATAAAGACGATTCAAATACATCTTTTCCGGTAGAACTAAAACATACTTTGTTCAACGGAATACAAAAATAAAACAACAGATATACAGAGGAGGATATAACAAAAATATTTAATTTCATAACTAACACCATCTTTGTTCAGTTTAGTGGATTAACTTTCCAACAGACGATCGGCACTAATTAAGCTCCTCTCCTCGCCGATCTATTTCTTCAGTCGTGGCGGCAGACTTTTTTCAACGGCTGTCACAGAGAAAGTTATCCTAAACATTTAATTTCAGCTTCCGTCATAAAGATGATGTTCTTTCATTGAAAATGCAGTGTTCGGTGATTATCTTCACCTCATCTGCCCAGATGAGCTTGAAATTAAAGACACAACTGACAATCGCAAGTCTGATACACACCTTGATCTTCATCTCGAATTAGACAATGGAGGAAGACTTCACACTATATGACAAAAGTGATGATTTCAGCTTTCAAATTGTCATTTTTCCGTTCATTGGCACTAACATTCAAGCTGCGCCTTCGTATGGCGTATGCATCTCCAAGCTAATACATTTCAAGTTCATGTGTCAAATACAGTGATTTTCTAGTTAGCTCGGTAGTAGACACAAAAACTGCTTAGTCAGATATGTTGCTCCTTGGTAGAAGTCATCATTCAAGCCATTTTAAGGTCGACACCACAGTCGGCCGTTATGGAATATCCGTTTCACAGATGAAGTCGGACCTTCTCCTGTGAAGTTGTTGAGTAAACCAAAAACAGGCACTTCGCTTTCTCCGCCTGGAGGTTGTAATCCCATGAAACCATTAGAGACACAGGAACTGCTTTCCCCTCCGGACCAGCTGAGTTCAGCCCGGTTTTTAATGAAGTCCGCATTTTTAGTTTTATGTGTAAAGTTTTCATGCTGCGTCTTGTTCGTGTTCTCGAGAATACCATGTCAGTCGACTTTCCCCTTTTGTCTGGCCGTTTGGTTTCGCTTCCTTTTTTAATTTTATTTCCTCTTTTGTTGTACCCTGGACTTGTCCAACCATTTTTGAGGGTTTAAGTGACTGAAACTTTATATTTGGTGGTATGGAAGGTAAGCATTGCAAGGCGAGCAATTAATCTTTTCTGATCTTTTTCGCGCAAACAAGGGATCACAAGGGGGTACCGTTAAATACGTTTAAGAGAAACCTGCGATTACTAGAAAATTCAGTAGGTTGTTGTTTTGTATGTAACAAGAGGCCCTCATGTTATACGCTTATAATTATTTTCGTTCCAACTATTGGCCCACTTGGCAGAATTTTAAGGGTGCAAAAGGGAAAAAAATCAAATTTTTTTTTGTAAATTTTTTACAGTTATGATATTTCTGCAGCGTTTAGAAAAATAAAAACCTTTAAGTTTTTATGGTTCAATAAGGCTTTATGTGATAGTGCATGAAGCATTTTTACTCCAACTAGATGACAACATGTTACAATATGAAAGGTTCATAAAGTGTTAACTTTTGTCAATTTTTGCTTTGTATATTTTAACAACACCTGATAGTTTATTTTTCAATAGGACTATATTAAGATTTGTTCAAAATAGTTTATTATAGCCAGAGGCCCATTTAATATAATTTAAAAGGCCTTAAATGTTTGGTATACCACATATTTTGAGATTGGAGCTGCACGTCTCTTGTTCAATGTTTCAATAGGCCCATTTGAAATATATGGGCTCGAAAAAGGGGGTAAAAGTAGGGGTTTTTGGCGGGGATTTACTAATTTGGTTATAAAGTCAATTTGAGGTTTTGATGTAAGCATTCTAACACAGTATTTCTAAGTCGTCTTTTTAATTTCTGAATACGAATCCAGGTGTTAAATACAATAAGTTGGGTTTTAGGTTTTTATGTATTTTGCACAACACTTTAAGAAAGGGTTAAACGCTTACATGTTTGCTTAACCCCGTCAATACTTTATGCGCCTCTCCCAAGTTAGCATCCTGAGCTCCAGTGGCTGTTTTGTTTAAATATTCAAATGTTACTTTTTTAAATTGCTAACTTAAATGAATTTCAAGAGTTTTATTTGGGGGTATCTTGCCTTACGGTATAAATATTTGTCCATTTTTGAAGGTCTTAAGGTAAATTGTCTAGATGTTTGCAGTCTTTAATAACTGTCTCCTAGATATTCATTACACATAGCCTACTTCTATACCATTGTAACCAAGAAAACCTTAAGGTTAATCAAAAGTTAATTGACAATACCAAAAGAATTTACACGTCACCAATAAAACCTGAGCTCATGTCATTTTTTCTCTATGCAGACATTGCTAACACAATCCTTCCAGTTTTCAATTTATAGTGAACAAATACAAATGTAAGGAAAAACTACAATGAAAGTAATACAAAAGAATCGCCTAATGCCGGAATTTAACATAAACACTAACACCACTGTTCGTTTCGAAATTATCTTGATCACGGCCAAATAAGAGCAATGGCGCCAGTGTATATTGATATAAAAAATTTCTACAAAAAATCAATGTGGAAGTTTAATTTTTGTCAAAGTAATAGGTATTTTACGTTATTCTTTCTTATATTCATCCTTGTTAGTGAATCTGTTAAAGATATAAACTCGCACTACAGTACATAATATTAATTGGGAAAATGTTAATTTTTACCAAAGTTATAAAGGTATTTTATATAATTTTTTTTCTGTATATTCATATTTGTAAGGGAATGTGTGAAAGACATGTACATTTGCGTTCGAAAAAGCGGATTATTTAAGCATTATTTTGCTATCTCATTCATGTGTTTATCTTTACTGGATTGAAGCTGCCATAAATCAAAACTATACTCAATGTCAGGCTTTTGTGGAGTGTGAATTTCGAGCTATACCAAATAATATGTGAGTTTCTGCCTTTGTATTAATTTTTAATCAAACGAAAGAATTATTCCACAGTTAAAGGTTAATGTTTTACACTATGCAGTACCGTTTTACATACTATACTAGTCAAAAAAAGAAACGTTACGTCCCTATGTATTTTCAATAGACTTTCAACTTTCAATGACTGTAACTTT
>JAULBM010155023.1:0-18100 GCA_032357055.1 Geukensia granosissima | reverse complement strand
AAGTGAAGACATTTTTTTCTTATAGATTTTAAAATTTTTAATCCCAAACCACCAAAAAGAAATTTAAATGTGTGTTCTCTTTCTCTCATTACCCAACTTTGACTGGAACAGCTCTGTATATTAAAAAATAGTTAACCAAAATGACTATATAAAAAAATACTTTTTTCTTCACTTCAGATTTTTGAAACACTTATTCAAACAATAATTCATTTTAAAATGTGGTAAAGTTTTCTGTCTTATTTATAAGTAAATTGTATTACATTCAGTTTATAACATTAAACATGAGTTTTATTCCTTCTTTATGTCAATCCCATTATTAAGAGGAAAAAATTAATAAAGTAAATAAATGATGCTTTATATTGTAAAACTTAAACATCACCTGAAACAAGACATTCATTTGATAAGGTCATACAGATATATGATTAGTACCTGTATGTGGTAAAAATATTTAATTGTCCAAAAATTCCAGTTTTGTTTATGAAATGCCAATTAAGAATTATAATTGATATACAACTTAAACCTAAAAAAGGCACATGCAAAATACAAACCACAAATCAACAGGTTGTTAGAATACCTCCAAGTTGTAAAGTTATTATATCGGAGCAGATCTTTGACCTCTGTGTACCAGTTTCTATTTTCCAGGAATAATGCTGTCCTTCTATACAGTTATAATCTAGAATTCAAATTAGATAACTGAGGTTAGCATTAACTATTGATGTGAGTTCTTAAGTAAATATGTGTATTTAATGTTACCAATGGTTATTTAAGATTCTAATATTTATCTTATTTCCACTATGGGTATATGCAGTAGTAAAATAATACTCTTATTTTGTGCATATGCAATGTGAACACTTATTGGCTGTTCCTGTTTAATTCTGACATGCTGATTATGTTTTTCAGTATATGTGTAAGGAAATAATTAATTAAAAACTTAAATGCTTGACAATGTTGGTAAAAAGATTTTAAAAGGCTTTATTATTTTATTATAAATCCTTTAAGCATGCAATAGCCAACAAATTATGATTAATGTTTAATCTGTATTGTGTGTGCTGTTCTAAACTTCTTGCCTCTGGATGTTGAATTCTTCAGCTGGTTGGAAGGTAGATGGAACAGCCAAATATTGTGACCAATTTGCACTTAAAATTACCATATCTGTTCTATTAGAATTGAAATAATTTTTGGAAGCAATATAGTTGTTGTAACATGCACTAAGCCACTATTTTCATTAATTTTTATAAAATTTAAAATTTAAAAATAAAAGTCGAAATAAAATGGCCCGCTCAACTATCGTAATTTAATTTGCCAGTCAATTATTGGGGTATCCATCCTATCACCAGTAGTAAAAACACCACATTAATTAAGGCAACATCAAATTTATTACCTCATTCACCTCAACACAAAATGATCGGTTGGGTAGTCAGATTCGGTTTTTTATTATTTTATGTAATTTTGTCAATTCTGAATAATCCACCAATAATGACTTCAAGTAAGGAGTAAATGATTAAAAGTGCAGAAGTGAAGAATTCTTTAGAATTTGATACCTGGAAATCAAAACTTGCATAAAGATTGATTCCTGGGGAAAACTGTCTCATCCCTTTTCCAAGAATTTGGTGGACATTTTCTTACCCTTTTGCAGGATATCTTTTTCTCTTTTCTGAGAATGATCCAAAAGACGTTTTCAGAGTTTACACTGCTCAATGTTACAGACTTATATACAAGTTAAATTCGAATATCTGTCATAGTAGCAAATTTGTAATTCAGGCTACAAATTAAATTTAACCAGGTATATAGAAATGACAGGCTGAATGGTCTGGATCAGAAAACTGAACAGCATACAAAAATGTGCTGTTTTCTGAGATAAACATTGAGAACATATTCTACACAACTTTGCCAGCCACTTTTCAATATCAGATGTTGGGTCCTTGTTATCGTTTTTGAGAACATGAGCATTGCTTAAATTCATTTCTATATATCACACCATCGAAATATTAGAATTATAAAATTATTCTCGGAATGTCCAAATCAAAATTTGTAAAATTCTTGGAAATGTCCTATGCCCAGGGAATACTTAAGTCAAAAATATTGTGCAGATTCTTCAGAGAAGTGGCACAAAAAAGTAACTAGGAATTTATAAAGTCTCTGACTGATCTGCCTATTTTTAGCCCCTTTCATGTTTGATGAAGGTAAATCCAGTAAAGGCTGTGATTTTTTAATATTTGATATTTATGTACTGGGGTATGTTAGATGTGGATCATGCCTTTCTTAGACATATTCCATATTATTTTTTTAAACATAATACATGTATGTACTCAAACGACAGAATAATACCTGGTTTATTTTGAAAAAAAATATATGACTACTGGTACCAAGTTATACATGATGAACTTCATGCACTCAATATATAAATATTTTTTATATTTTATGGTTTCTGGTCTGCTTCTCTTTAATGTTTCAGCAATTTATCTATTCAAGGTCTACCTCTGTTATTTTGTATAGGAACAGCAGTTTTGGATTTAATCTGTGGTCTAGCACCAGTCCTCAGTGTAAAGAAATCATCTATCTGATCAAAACCAAAATCTTCATCTGTGGGTAGTGTTTCTGCAGAACAAATCATGTTCCAACAAACTCTAACATTGAAAATAGATAAAATCAATCAGCTAGAACCTTTTTAGGTGTGGATAAAAACTATTCATGTTTATTATTTTTTTTACTTGTATAAGGGAGATACATTACAATAATGTCAGATATATCAGTAAATAAATACATTAATTTCTCATTATAAAACTTTCCACATACTTTGAAATTACCTTCACTGAACATGGTTTACATGATAACAAACTTAAATAACATTGAACTTCTTATAATATTTAAATTACACGTAAATTGTTAAATTATTAAACTGTTCATCATTCATAGCATACAGTCAGTTTTTCAATATAACAGCTGACAACAATTTTCAACAAATTCAACATTGCTTGCTTGTAAGCCTACCTTGTACTGCTGTTCTTTTAATATCTGTATAGATGTTGGCTACATTCAAATATTTGTTCTTATTTTGAACATCTGAAAATAAAGTCCAAAAATCTCTTATGAATTTAAGTTCACAACAGACCTATAGACTTTGATATATTCACATCTTCTAATGCCAAATAATAATTCTTATCCATGACTTAAGACAGTAGAGATATCGATAAAAAAATAGAATCCTACAATACTAGCAGCTGATTTCAATATTTCAACAATACTGAAACTTACAAATTTTAAGCCTTGATTGCTTTAATATTGATTATTTAATTGAAAGTTGCATAATGTCCAGCAAATATTGTATGCATATCAAGGATTAAGCATGTTGATGAAAATGAATGAACCTTGCTTTGATCTAGATCAGCACACTGGGCTGAAGCTTGCAAAGCATAGTCTGCAGGAAAACATTCCAGGCCTGGACCCATTTTTCCAACTCAAAGCTAACAAGCTTTGAAATTTCTTCTAAATGCAGATTGCTTATCGGAGAAGAAGCAAAGCATTAATGTCTTTGGATTGACCAAGCCTAGGATCAGCCAAATATCTTCCACTCTCAAAGCAATCACATTAACCATTACACCACCAAGCTATATTGAGACAACAGAAATGTGTTCAACTGATGACAGTGTAAAATTTTGCTTTAATTTTAAATCAATTTGATATTTTTCAAATAAAACATCAACAAAATACTCTTGAAAACCTCTGCATCACAGCCAAAATATGATATTGTCGAAAAAGATAAAATTGATAATTAAATATTTTCATGTAGCAGTAGTTCAACCCAAGCAAGGATAATCAATTATTATCAGTTGTTACACACTGAATATGTTTGAACCTTTGATAAAGAAAACAAGACAATCTGTAAGCAAAACAAAGATACCCTCAGTCACTCTTCAAATTGAATTATCTGCTCTTGGAAGGAGCCAAAATGAATTACCTTCCTATATGCATATCTAAAAATTGTGCCTTATGTTCATGTAAAGTCCAAAGGTTAAGAGATGTGCTTACAAGGGATGTGGAAGCACAGATCTATAAACAACTCAAAATTTATTCGTGGGATATAAAAAACTTGTCATATGGTTTAAATCATGATTATTCACAGAACATCCTATATGAAACTGAGAAAATCTTTGTTACAAGTGATCTGAAATAGTTTTCAAATAATTTTGTATGAAATATATGAAAAAAGGAAATAAATTAACAGGAAAATTTTCAGTGTTACATACTTTGTTCTTCTGGTAAGTTCTTCGGGTCTTTGAACTCAAGAAAATCATCTTGCCACTCTGAAAATATATCAAAATATATATTCCCTGGTATATTACCATTTCCAACAATTGACTGAGAAAATTTTACTACTTCAAAATTTAATATTTCTGTAAATAATATACTACAAGCATATTGCTGGTAAAAATCAATCTCAATCTAAAACAGAATAAGTTCAGTGGATAATTATGCAGTTGATACATAAGTATTCATACAGCACATTCTTTCTTGTTTTTAAACTGTTATTTCTGTTTGGATTTGGATTTTCCTGATAACCTATATAACTATACATAGTCTGAAAATCTTATGCAGGTATCAATATCTTAAAATTTAATTAAAACAATAACCTATTTATAGAAACATGAATGTAAAATGTACTTATGCAAATAGGTAAAATGAAGCCCGAATCGATTAAATTGTAACTTAATATGACAACTGAAAAGAAAAACTGATAACCTGCATTAATATTTGAAAAACTTGGAATAATAATGATCAGATACTGATTTTTAAATAAGAACTCATGAACTGTGCAAATGTGTGCCTCAATTTTTAAGAAACTTGCACTTATTCAGTAATATCATTAAAAAGTAACACTTTTTATACAGTTTCTGGAAATAGCACATTTGTTTTCAATCTTTGTAATTATATATTAAACATGTTTAATGTTTTTTTTTCTTTATAGAAATACAGTAGTCCCCCTTTTATGAGACCAACTCATCTGCAAAACAAAAGTGGTCTTCTAATGGGAGTAGTCTTTGCTGATATTTGGCATTTAGTCCATATATTTGAACATGTTACAATAAAATACTTGAATATATAAAAATGTATTGTTCATAGTTGTTATTTTAGAGCTTCTTATATTTAAACACCCTGAATAACAAATGTATTATAGTATTACAGTACATGGAACCCACTTAATTGTATACAAGTTCTGCAAGACATAGGGTATGAATGACCTCAATGTGAATTTTATTACACAATCTGAGTCTGATAGATACAGTTAAAATTACAATTATATGAGTAAAATTACAATTATATGAATAAAATAACAAAGTCGTGTAAGCACTATATTATTGTCATTTTAACAATAATTATTAACTGAAAGAGTACAAATATATTTATTCTAATGAATTATAATCTATATCAGTTAATTTTGAAGTTCAAATAATTAATATTACTGCAGACAAAAATTAAAAAATAAATCTTACCTGTGAATGACTTGAAATTTCATTTCAATAAAAAGTAAGAAAAAAATTAATATTTCTTAAAAATCTACGTCGATTTTTTTGCAACAATCATTAAACATTTCTCATCTTGCATTTAAAAGTGCAAAATCAAAAGTGTATGATATTTGTTTTCTTACACTTCCAGAACATAACAGTATTATTAACAAAAATGGTGGTCTCATAATTTTCCATGCCCCAAAACATGTGCTACATGTACATAACTGTCTTGCAACATCCTTAATTATTTTAAAACATTGAAATTTAACCTTTAAATAAAAATATGAATATTGCAATTAGGCCTTCAAATTATATTTATTTATGTACTATGTTAAACCCAGCAAAGACAAAGTATGATTCCCTGTAGATGGGGCAAAGTACAATTGATCAATATCTCAAGGACACATAATTTCTACATTTGGACTTGTAAAAATTTTCAAAGCCAGATGCCATTTATACTGGAAGGAACTAAAATTGCTCGCACATTGAAGTGATGTTACAGTTAGAATATAAGTGGTTATTGGTAGTATAAAGCAAGGTGTTCCATAGTGAGAATTTAGGTTACAATGAACTAATGCAGAAAAAAAATGGCAGTACATGTATAAAGAAAACGGTTGCCTTCTAAGGGACCATATGATAGAGGAACTACTGTTTCTTGACTGAATATTGATGTGCTTAAATTTCTTTTTCAAAATTATAGAAAAATATGGTATTTTTGGAATAAGTTAAGCAAAACTGTAAATTTGTGGAAGTATGGACTGTAAGAGAACAGTATAGGAAACTGTTGTAGTTAAACTAATGGCATATTTTAACAAGTTATGTTTTTTCTTTTATTTTATCTTTATGTAACTTTACTTGGGACAAGTCTGGCTAAATTCAGGGCTTAAATAGTGGCCTTATTGTACCTTGTCCTTCATATAAAAACATACCAAATAATTCCATTGCATGATATTTTTCAAATTCCATCTCAAACACCTCTGAACAAGTAGGTTTGTCAACAGTAAAACCAATATTTTCAACGTAACTCATGACTTTTCGTATGCCTTCAACATAATTTCTGACAGGATCCCAGTTAAGAGACAATTCTGTTTCACCAATTTGCAAATCTTTCAATAACTTTTCTTGTTGTATGACAGTATGTAAGGAAACATGAGGCACCAGTGCAGATGAGATTTCAGGTTCTGAAAACATTATAAGATTAACATTATTAACAAAGTTAAGATGAAATAGCAGGAGATCACTGATTAAAACACATAATGCATTACATAAAGACATTGTTAGGACACTTCTGAAACATTTTATTTTGCTTGATTTTTTTGTTGCTTAGAACCACTAGTTATGGTACAGAAACGTTGTGTAAGAAACTTTTGGTAAAATCCAATGTAATGTAAGGACAAAGAGATGTTTTTGAAAATATGAATTTCAAACCTTTTAATTATGTTCAGGTAATCTTTAAACCTATTACTTATATCAATGAACATTAGGTGTCTTGATTATCAAAGAACATTGCGGAGTTGACACCTACTAACCCATTATCCTCATTGACAATATATCATTGAAATATTTCTCTTTCTGCCAAACCTTCATCTCGATTATACTAATCTCTGCATGGGTCAGCACTCTATAACAAATAATAACATTGATATACATCATTTATAATGAATTTGCATTCTAAATGCAATTTGAAACTTCAAACTAACATATGGATTGTGAAAGTACTTTTGTTCCTAGAGTACCAGTTTTCCTGGATTTGGAAGTTAATTAAATCCACTCAACTAGGTTCCAGACAAAACAACATAAACCCTTAATTCAAGAATCAATGAATTTATGAGGGTTTTGAAAATCAAAAAAATTAAAATAACTACACAATAATGGATCGTTTCAAAAGTGCAATGAAATTGTGGAAACATCACTGTTCTGATTGATTATCATTGGTTAATCATTTACGAGGAAGTTGAGATTTCAAAATCTGACTTACAAGAACAGAAGTGTATTTCTAAATCGGTCAGATTTCAACTCTACTAAGTAAGTAACAGATCAATTATTTGTCTTAAAAAAAACTTCATGAGATTAACAGTTTAAACTTTCTTAACTGTCAGTGAGGGTTCATTTTCAGATGGAACTATTCTTACTTTTTAAGGATACAATAATGTTCATTTACAAAAACCTCATAGAGTTACTTATACATATGTTGCAAAGAAAATCCTACAATAAATTATTTGGACGTGTGTAATATTTTTGCTATTAAGGAATTATTCTAGTTCATACTTTGTGACAGTATTATCCATTATCTGGAATTTAGGCAATGACTGAAGCAATGTAGTGATCTGTAAACTATCAGGTTCTACTTCACATCTGTTGGTGACCAAAGGACTATCTAATATAGCTTTTGCTTCAAACTTTTCCTCTTCATCTCCTGAAATAACAACTCTTACAATAAAATACCTTTTATGAAATTGAGAAGTATGTTACTGTGAATAAGTGGTTTCTAGGAACATTTATTTCACTAGGTGATTTAAGCCATGCTAGATGAGAAACAAGTTTTGTCATGATAAGGTGAGATATATAGAATCAGAAGTGGAAGCAAGAAAATCTCAGATGTCTAGGGGATAGAGAATGATCCAGAGAGCTTCATCAGAAGGTATCATCTAAAAAAACAACAAACCCCACTATTGCCATTAAGTAATTTCACACAAGGTTGCATGCACATTTTAAAAAAAAATGATGGTTTTTCCTCAATTTACATGAGGCAATAAACATAATTATTACAGGATTGTGGTATGACGATATCCTTAAGTAAGTAACTGATGTTTAAAAATCTAAACAAAGAGAAAAGCAAAGAAAATAGAACAATGAATGAACTCTGAACACACCAACTATTCTAAAAGACCAAGAAAAAAATTGTGTATTAATGAGATATAACAGCTGAGGGATGCCAAATGAAGGTGAATTCTTGCAGGGTCATTTAACCAACAAGTTAGTAAATAGGGTACTGACCGGGATAAAAAAATAAATAACTTACCTATCACATTCATTTTCAAAAAAATCTCTTTCTTTTCTGGTTTGTCATTATCTGTCAGAAGAGGTATTTCATTTTCCTTTATGCTAGTACTGCTTGATGGGAAAGAAATATCTTCTGTTTCTATTGGAAACAAAAATTTATTAATTATTTTTAATGGTATCTTCTGATACCATTTGTTTATAGCTGCTAAATATCTTTCAGGTCTGAGAGACTTTAGATATCTAGTTTAATTTTTGAAAATAAATACTTTGACATGACTAAAGTGAAAACTCAGATTTTCTAAGTTAAAAATGATAACCCATAGTTATCTTGTGTTCAATGTCATACAAAGTTACATTTAATATGCATTATCCAAATGCACAATCCTGCTAAATTTTTATTTATTCATACAAGATATCTTAATGAAACTCTGAAGTATCTGTGAATGCAAAACAATCAGAGGCAAGACCATTTCTAATAATACACCTCTTTCACCTGGTGGGTGGGTATCTGTCTCATGGACAATCTTGCCACATCTCCTATATTTATAAAATAATTAGCACTGAAAAATGAATATTACCAAGCTCGTAAGCAGTCTTCTCCTTTAAAGCAGTGATCACTTCAGATGGTTTCACTACTTTATCTTCTACAGTAAATGGTGATAGAGTTTCTTCCAGCGCCATCTGATGATAAAGATATATACTATTAAACTTGTACTAACACATCATAATTTTATCAACTGTACAATTCACAGGCAATAATTCATAAATTTATGGTCGTAAAATTGTAGAACAATAAGAAACACAGCATTTTACCTCATCTTCAGCTAATGAATCTTTGGTAAAGTCTTCTGTAAAGCATCCTGGGATATCATACTTCTTTTTCACTTCACAATTGGTAAATCTAAAAAAAAAATACACAATGCATATATTTTTCCAATTAGAGATAGAACTTGTAAAATAAAACTGTGTACAACTTTGAAACCATTTACAGAAATGATTGGAAACTACATTAGCTAATTTCTTCTGCACATAAATCCTAAATAACATGCAAAAATGCTGATTATGTCAACATCAATTAAATTCAAAAACAAGACATGGCATCAGTTCTCCAACAAAATGCAATACATGTGAATAAATTTATACCAATATTAAAACAAATTATTGCCACTTATGGCATAGCTATCCTTGATTACCTTAAATTGTTCTCATCATTAAAGCTGCCAGGAGCATTAGCAGCAAATGGATCCTTAATTTGGTTTTGATGCAATCTCTCCGTTAGACATTTTAAAGATGGTAGATTCTTCTTCATCAATGAAAATGTATCTGCTGTAAGAGGCTCTTCAATTTCAATTTTAAAATCTGTAATAGATATAGATATAGATATATGTAAAAGTTAAATTTTAATCATGTTGTAAAGTGAAGAAGTTGAAAAGGAAAATTTTTCAGCTGAAGGCCTAATGGTGATCAACTGACTCTCATTTTAATTTACTTTATAAACAGTAAATAATGAAATTATGAAAAGTGGGGGTCACTGGGCAAAAAATTATTATGCTATGAAATGAATAAAACTAGAGAATTTCGAAAATCTGACCAGAATTGCTGAATATGAGCATGGAAAATCCTTAAATCTTCCACCAAATCGTTGTTACAAACTGGATTCCCATGTGATAGCAACAGCTCACATGATCTACTGCTAAACATTTTATAATAAATTACAAACCATTCTTTAAGTCTTCCTTCTGGTGTACTTCAATTAAACATGAAAAACTTTTGTCCCTAAGTTGTTCTGTTAAATGAGAACCTTGGTTTCTGCTGGAAGCACAGATCCCAGGTAAATTCAAACTGAAATTGTAGTCACTGTAGTCATCTGGGTTAGAACTAGGAACAAAATCATCTAGGTCAAAGTAACCTAGTTCTTCTTCCTCTTCTGAATAACTATTAAAGCAAAATAAAAACAGAAATTTAAATATGTTATGCTACTAAATAGTTGCTTGAAACCTAACAATAAATGTATTATTCAAAAGATGTACAAATAACTACATGTATTTCTTTTATGATTGGGAAAGGTATCTATTTTTCTTTGTTTATGGTATATGTTTCCATCAAGAAAGTTGAAATTTTAAGATTTCCCTGAGTGTTTACTTTAGTAGAGGTGAGATTTAAGGTTTCTCTCAGTTACATTTAAGTTAAATACATGTACCCACTGAACATATGTTAACTTCCCCACAGCAAATAAAAATAACCATAGAATGAATAGGTTTCACAGCTGAGAATCATATACATATATTGTTTTATCCCAGGATTTAGTGGTTAGTGCAGAAGTGTATATAATATTTGTTGCTACCATTATCTTTAGTTTTAATTTACCAGGTATTAACATATTAATTCCATGTATTGTTGTATGTGGGGTCCATTCTATTCATATAAAATGATATCAATACTGTATCCCATATAAACCACAAACGTGTATAAGCTGAACATCTGTCAAATGTTTCAGTCCCCAGGATGTTCAGTTTAGGAAGGTTATATGTTCATTTGTGTGTTAAATGTTATGTTGTTCTATTATTCCTGTTTACTTGATCCCTCATGTTTGGTTGTTGTTGTATATTCCTGAGTTTGTCATGCCTGTTGACTTGCCCCCTCTTGGTTTACAATGTAGTTTTCTCTTGCTAACTTTTCTTATATATCATCAGAACTCCAGATAAGATTGTATGTATTGGGTAAATTACTCACTATTTTTATCAGTCAACTGGGTGATGAATTGTTAATTGCTTTATAGATTTAACTTCACCGCCTCATTTTGCCACTTTTGGGGGTTTTTTTTACTCCCAAGTTCATGAAACTATTGGGTAATTTCCCTTATCATTTAACATTAAAGTATACAATACTCGTAAAACCTACAAAAAAGAAGAGTCAGCTTGAAAAATAGATTCCTTATAAACTTTTCAAATATTATAATATAAAGCTTGAACAGCAACTTGTCTTTGGTGCATTTATTTTATCAGTCTTGATTTGCAGAATCAACCCACTTCAGTACAGTGCTTTAGGGTGAAAACTCAGGTGGTTGTCAATAAATAGGGTAATTGTTAATTCAATAGGGTTTCAAAACCCACCAACAGCTATATTAATTGGGTTTTGTTAATTTTGATTGGGTAATTACCCCAAAATGCAGCTTATCTAGAGCTCTGATCATTAACTATTTTATCAAAATTTTAACAAACACTGGAGAAACAGTAGTACATGTACTTAAGCTATTACTACAACATAAATACTTCTTTACTAACCATTCAAACTTTTCAACATTTTTACTGAGGTCTGAGTCTGGGACATCAATTTGAAATGATAATTTTTTATTTGCTTCTTCTTTCAGGAATTTCTCATCACAATGACCTGAAATACAGAAAATGCAACAAGCATGTTAAAGATTAACAGAAGGCTGCAGCCACTGCCTACTAGTTCACCTTTACTGTAGTTATTTTCTAAAAATGTAAAATCGTGATGTATGCAAAAACCATAAAAAATATGTGATTGCTATTTCATTGTTAAAAAAAATAGGTCTGCAAATTTTCCAGTACAAGCCAAAGTTGGAACTGCCTTTTTTCATACATTTAAGACCTCAGATCTGGAGGTCTCCATTTATATGCATACATGTGGAGACCCATGAATCAGGTTTACTGTAACTTGTATACAAAAACCTAATGTCTAGATCTGTAGGTCTCTATAAAAAGGAGATGTGATATTTTTGTCTATGGACAGCCATCAAAAACATGTAAATCTAAAATTTCCGCAGATTGCCCTAATGGCTTTGCATCTCTCCTTTATCTCACTTAAAAACAATATTTAATAAATAAAAGATTGAATGTGAACAGCAATTTGACAACTTCAGACTAATACATAAGAACCTCGTTTCCATGGATTTCTGTATCTATCATCTTCAAAACTGCCTCTATGAGTGTAAATGTCTATAACCTCTAAATGTTCTGGAACTGCAGTCAGTGCTCTATTTAGAAATTCTTGCTTCTTGTTTAATGCCTATTTACAATGTATAAATATCAACTTTTATGGTAAAAAATATTGGATAAAATATAATCAAAACATGGATGAATGAAGCTCATGTTGCCTAGCCCTGACATCAGTTAAACTATATATCATGAACACAACGTAAATTCCGTTTGGTGAAAAATGTCCAATAAATAAATAATATCACTAATACTACATTTCAGGTGGATTTTGTCATTTCCACAACCAAACATTTATAGGTAAAATTTATCAACAGATTGTAGGAATTCCTATGGTACCAAATATGCTCCTGTAATTACAGACTTATTGCTTTACTATTATAAATTCTAGTTTATGGCCAAACTCCAAAAAGATCCTTTCAAATCTTATTAAATAGATGACTTTAATAATACTTACCACCATCTTGACAATATCTTTGCAGTCAACTACCATTTATCCTAAAGAACTTACTTTGCATAAAGCTTATTAGGACAGCAGCAAGTGTTGTTTTCTGGATATAAATGTTTCTGCTTTACAAGGTAAAATCAAAACTAAATATACAAGAGAAACAATTTCTCATTTCCTATTGTTGATTCACATCCAGTAGGAAATATTTCATGCATATTCTGTAGTGCATGGGCTGGAATTACCCCCTGTGCACCCCCATATCTCTATTGGACCAACTTTTTGTCGTTGCCAAAAGCATCCCATTAATAAAAAATCATGTTAACATAAAAAATTTTGGAATACATTTGTGATTTTGGGGTCTTTTTGTAGCCCTAAAAGATATTTTTGATGATTTTTTTATTTTAGTTATTGTTCATATTAAAACACAGGTATTAATATTTTCCTGTACATTCCAGTAGCCATATAGGGTATCATTTGAAAGGTGTATTGCCCTTCCAAAACATGTCAAGTGATATTGATTTGAGCTACAATAAAAAAAAGTTGTGGCAAAAATTGCAGCCCTACCCCTACAGATATTTGACAAAAATCCAAGTTTGGTCAGCCAACTATCATTTGACTTTACAGATTTTTTATGTTTCTTACTACATTTGGTTACTTTGTTGTGTTTTATTGCCTGAAAATTGTTTCTTTTGCCTTTAATGGTGTTAAAATATAAAAATAAACGATTTGAAAAATTGCAGAATTTTCCCCATTTTTCTCTATATTTGAAATATGCTCGATATTTGAGTTATTATATGGCTATTAACTGATATTGATTAAGTTATAGTGTACATAAAACAACAAATGAATTTCTTAATTGAATATCACTGATTCCGTCTGAGAGCCAACAGTCCAAAGGAACAATATATGACTCACCATTCATTCAAAATTTTGAAGAGCCACTTGTTTCACAAGCAAGCTTGTATCAACATGGGGGTGGGGGTCTTAAAAGTATACTCATATACAAATTCTATTTACTTTTCACAGCTTTAACTCTCATTTTACTTGATTTAAAGTATTACATTTTGGATCCAATGTTACACTGTTAAAATATAATAAATGTTTATTTTGTGCTGTTTTGAAATAATAGGTAAAAAATACGCATATGGTCTGCATACTTTACATGTATGGTTGGACTGTATGAGTATTTGAATATGGTCTGACCATAAGCTTACAGTCAAATACATAAACAGCCTGGAACATCTACATAAATGTCATCAAACATATTAAATTCAAGTTTATTTAGATCTGATATATGGAATAAAGACTAGTTTTCTATACAATATGCTGGCATTTAATCTTCTAACTACTTTGTCATTACCAATTTTAAATAATCCAAACCAAGGTATTTAACCATTATTCTAACTCATTCATTTACTTGTCTTCATCCCCTAAAAAAGAAACAAAAGGGTGTATAACTAACCCGAAATGAAATGCACAATTTGATTACACAATGCAAATATATTAAAAAAACCAGGTGTTCTAGGTAATAGTTGTATGCTAATCAATACAAGGGTCAAAAAGCAAGTTGTTTGGTCATCTTTTTTGGGCGCTGGACCAAAACTGTCATTAAAATTAAAAATTTTAATCTATTCTGACTTTAATAATGTAATAGTTACATCAACTAATGCTACATGTAGGGTGTGGTACAGAGGGTATTGTACATGGGCCTATGAGAAATAAAATGTCATTTCACAAGGAACCAGCAATTAGAAATTGGCTTGTGATGCATTTCTTTCAATTTACACAAAACCCAATAAAAAATGACCCTACAGCACTACAACACCTGAAATAAACTTAGAATTGAGTCTTCCCTGGAAGACATGTGTTGCCTGTTCTAGTAGGAGGGGTAGATGCTTCATCCTTATATAAAACAATAAATAAAAGTGTTCTTAATTTCTTAAGATATATGGTGTAATAGTTAACTTATTGATACATAAGTTGTGAAAGTTTGGTTAATAATGGTTTACTGTTAAAGGTGAAGTATCAGGATAGCAATGGTATACATGTACCACCCAACTTTTAAGTATATTGCATGTTCGAACCCATGAGTTTCCACACACCAGACAATCAAGCAAACCATTACACCACCAAGGCTGAGTCTGTAAACAGAAGAGATTTGCAAAGCCCTTTAGGTAAGTAGGCACGGTATTGTACCCCTAGATAAAGTAATATGCCAGATATTAAGTGGCTGTGATATGTAGTTGCTGAGTTAACTGTGATGATTATATTTTTGGAAGAATGAATGGACTGACAGAGATTAAACAACAGAGTTTAACAGCATACCCTCTTCAAGGTGGGGTAATAATAAAACAGGTACAAAACTACATCTGATAATAAAGATTTTGTGATTGTTTCCCTTATTTCTGTTGAGTGTATAAAGGGATAAAACAACATGAATTTGTCTTTCATAAATTTTACATATGAGGTTTAACTCATATCACCCTTAAATATGATACCCTTACCAAAGCTCTGAATATCTATATACATACTATTACCTTGCATATAAGGAAGAACCTTCTCGATAAACAGGGAACATCCTAAATTTTGCAATTCACTGTCAGTTTGACGTGCATGTATTTCGAAGTCATCATTGGTAGCCTCTAAATCTGAAAATGTGGCAATAAACTCAACCTATAATATCTTAAAAAAATTTTGCCAGGACTGTTAGCTTTCTTAAAGTACCAAATTTGTTGCATAATCTCAAGTGGTTCAGATTTTACTACATAAAAAAGGAACTATAATTTGTTTATAGCAATACATGTACTTTTACACTGCCTTCAACAGACTGATTTATGCTAATGGTGGTTTTACACCTTTAACAAATATTACAAATCCCCCTTTTCAAGCATATTACAAGGTATTGCAAAGAAATTAGATTTGTTTATTACCTGGATAACAAAATAGGAGATGCAATACTACCTAAATATCGATAAGGACTATGTTAAAATTTGGTTAAATTCTGATTAATTGTTAAGAAGGAGTAGCAGATTTGATATTTTTGCCCTCCCCCTCTTTTCAACATATTGCAAGACAAATTTGCACAAAAATTTACAGCACTAAATTCCTTGGAAAATAAAATAGGAGGTACAATACTACATCTATTGATAAAGAATCTGTGAAAGTTGTTTAATTTCTTTTGAGTGGTTAAGGAGGAGTGGCAGATTAGAAATGAAACCCCTTTTCCCACTTTATTATACAAGTCAAAATTGCCACCTGATTTTAAATATTGATTTTCTGGAGAAAAAATAGCAGGTGCAACACTACACTTCAAAATAAAGAATCACTGAAAGTTTTGTTCAGTGGATTAGATAGTGTGACTCTGACAACAACGTGGATGCAAGACCACAGAGTGATCCTCCTTCTTCTTTAAGTTATTGATGCAGGGAACACAAAAAACCAGCCAACAGCCTGAACAATCCTCTACGGCAGATCAGCTGGATGAAACAATTCGTGAAAAGTTCTGCTACTAACTTAAAACACCAGGAATTCATTGATGCAGCAAATTGTACATGTTATAAGCAGGCAAAACATGCTCTTTATTGTAGAAATGTGGTAAAAATGAATGATTGCATCACACTATGATGATGCTTAAAAACTTTTGTCAACATGGCGGAATCTCAGGAGATTACAAACAAAATCAAAAATGTTGTCATAATTGACAAGACCCTGATGTGGACGCCACAATTTCTACTACTTAGCTCAGTTATGGCTCCACATCAATATCTGTTGAAAGTTAAAGGACTTTTTTATTTGTACTTGTCTTGCCCTTCAACAGAAACTTCGGTCTTAAAACCTGTTACTACACAGTCCAGACGTATAACTATGTCAGTGACCAATTTTTTTTTTTTAGGTTAGAGGTAAGGGGGTCGAAGCAAAAAGAAGAAATTTTTTTTTGCATTTGTTTACAAGGCAAATTAACACAGACATAGGTATGTGTCTGGACCCTGTGGTTATACTCTATAGGCATTCTATGGGGCTTTTTGTGAAACCCCACCAAGAGAGTTATCTCCCTTTTACAGTGTAAATCCCATAGAGACTTTTCTTTTGCTCAGCCTCCAGGTTCATTTACCACTGAAATTAGATTATAAAATGAAAAAAATTTCTGTTAAGACATATTGAGATTACAAGATTTTACACCTAATACTTTTGAAGAAGGCATTCCATGAATTTTTTGCTTAAAAAATTTATTTGTAAAAATGGCCAGTAAGTGGGCCAGAATTAATCCTATTTTGGATTAGGCCAGAATATATTTTTCAATCCAGATGCTGGCCAGATTAATATTATAGTATTTTTTTTACAAAAATTAGGGTCAGAATTTTTTTCTCTAAAAAATCCAAAGCTCCCCTAGAAAATCAAATGGTCCGTGCCTTTTATTGTAGAATGTACGGATTTCAAGTGAAAACTACAGACGTACAGTATCGTCTGCATGAGATTGTATAAGTTTTGTAAAATATTTTTATGGTAAGCCTATTGTAATTTCTTAATGACAACTATTATCAAAATGTAAGTTTCAGTGAATTTCGAGCTTTCTTCTTTTACATAATCTGTACTATTTTACAGATTTAACGTTTTCTCTTTTTACGATATTGCTACATTCGCTCCATTTTCTTTTAGGTTTTTAGGTTGAACATTAAAATTTCCGGATGCGTTTCGGAGAACAGAAGAGGAAAATACGTGATCGTGAAAGTCAAGCATGTTCAAAATGTATTACCTAAGCTAGAAATGTCTAAAAATATTGGATTTGCTGGGCGCATACTGAATTTTATGAAACAAACCTTTAGAATTTCACCAAAAGGAAGCTATTTAATTGGACAAGATCATCTTGGAAACAAATATTTCGAAAAACAAGCAGGTTTCTTCACAGTACACTTATATCTACTTAAAGTGTTCATATAGAAAAAGGAGATGTGGTATGATTTTCCATGAGAAGCCATCCAAAACGTGTAAATTTGCAGCTTTTACATGTTGCCCTTAGGCCATCAAAAATCGACAAATGTCCACACCCTACGGCAAACTGTAAAAGGCCCCAAAAATAAAATGTTATGTCTTACATGATATTCAGATTGGTCCTGAAACTCATGACTCTTGTGTAGCCTTTTTTGTTATTTGGACTTTTGCTGGGGCTACACGTGTAGCCCCAG
>JAULBM010154913.1:0-18102 GCA_032357055.1 Geukensia granosissima | reverse complement strand
TTACAAAAAGTCATCAAACAGACGCCATTTATATACAACGACAGTTCATCAAGTCGAATAAGATACAACAACTCAACAACTCAACAACTCAACCTAGCCTCCTGACCAAATTATTCCAATTAACGTTCCAATTAACTAGGTTTTACAACAATACCTAAAGTTTCGCCAGGGACCGTCCGACTGAGAGCATTAAATTGCTGTGTAGGAGGTTAAAAACCATCAACCACCACAACACATGCTTGGAATCCACGAATTCTTTTACAAAACAGGATTGGGATCATGTGCTCTAGAATGGTAAGCGTTCCCTGTCTTGCGCACAACAACCGTCGTGGAATCCTTAAACTCTAATAAGGGTCGACGTCCGGACAACGGCAACGACTTTATCCCCGGACTTTCCTTCGAAATTATTTGTCTCTGGTCTGATTGAAAATGACTAAAATACAATTACTCTTCTGGAAGGTTGGCAGGGGAACAACGCCTATTACCTGCAATATGATCAAGTGTGCGAGCGTAAGTCTACTGAATCCCTGGACTTAAATTTTTATCCCCATTTTCTCTCACTAAGTTTGAATATAGACAATAGCTCACTGATACAATCATATATATGAGAGTAAATAATATCGAATATAATAATATTTAATTATAACAAATACTGTAGTTTTCATTTTCACATAATACATTGGAAGGTAATCGGTTTATAGATAGATCATTGAGATCTGTTCCCGGTTGTTGATAACATTACGTTTATTGATTGATTGATTGGTGTTTACGCCACGTCGGCAGTATTTCAGCCATATCGTGGCGAACATTACGTAAAAAGACGATCTATAAGTTTCGGAAAATAGAAAGTTAAGAAAAACTGGTGGCTACCAGGAGCCTGAAATCGTTTACCTGGTATACAGTTGCCAAGACACTTAAAGTTAACATTGAAACGATTCGATTTAACTTTAGTTGAAACAGAGCCAGCCTTTTTAAACAAGAAGAATTGTACAGAAAATCCCCATAGAATCCCAAAGCGAAGTTTGGGTTAGTTGGCCATTTTTCTTAATAGGTGGGACCTTATGATATTACTCTGAAAAAAATCCACTTAGTGATCATTCTAATGAATTTCGGTTTCAATTGCCCAGGTAGTTCCGGTAAAGAAGATTTTAACGAATGTCCCATAGGTTCCTATGTTAAAATTTAAACGGCTTAGGCAGCCATCTTGGTTAGCAGGTATGGATATCGCATACGTGGGGCCAACCAAGTTAATATTCCAAAGAAGTTTGGTTGCGATTGAGCAAGTAGTACAAAACCTTTAACTGACTTTCCCATACAGTCCTATTTTGGCTGTAACCGCCGTCTAAGTTGGTGGGTGTGGTCATTAGATAAAAATCTGGTAGTGACTATTCAACCAAAGTTATGTATAAATTTAGCAAGGAGTTCGAGACGAGAAGAAGATATTAAATGGTCCCATGTCAAACTAAATTCAATTGTGTCGCCATCTTGGTTGGTGGGTAGCGTCATTGGATACAATTCTCAAAGAGATCCACCTAGTGACCATATTATCCTATTTTTAAATGAATTTCCAAAAGGGTACGATGTAAAAATAAGTTTGGCCGCCTTGGCCATCTTGGTTGGCGATTTGGGTCTCCAGACAAATTCTGAATAGCACTCACCATCAAAGTTCGGTACCAAGCAAGAAGGTGCATAAAAAAGATTGTTATAATGAATATTCCAAGGGGCCTATATATAGCAAAGTTTGGCTGAGACAGCCATCTTGGTTGACGGGAGGGATGGTCATCGGCTACAACTCAGAAAGGAACCCACCTGGTGACTATTCCACCAAAATTTGGTTCCAAATTAGCAAGAAGTTCCATACGAGATTTTATAAATTAATTAATTCTTGTTGCTTGTGTTTAATAAGTTTCGACTTAGACAGCCATCGTGATCTGCAGGTTGGATCATTGGAGAAAAATCTGATGGGACCTATTTCGTGTCCATTACACCAAAGTTTGGTTCTAATTATAAAAGAATTTACGTATGAGATTTAAAAATAAGTCTTACGTATGGTCCTGATTGCAATTATGTTCGGCTGTAGCGACCATCTTGGTTGGCGGGTTGGGTCATCGCATACAATTAATTCTGTAAGGAACTCACGATAGGACCATCCAACTACGGTTTGGTTCTAATTGAGCAAGTTATTCTAGACGAGAAGATTTTAAATGAATTTCCCATAGCGTCTCATGTTAAAAACAGTGTGGCTGTGGCGTCCAGCTTGGTTGGCGAATGGGGTCATCGTATGCAGTTCTGAAAGGGACCCATCTTGTGACCATTCCACCTAAGTTTGGTTCCAAATGATTAAGTAAATGTAGACGTGAAATTTTTATATGAATATCCAATAGAGTCCTATGTTTAACTATCTTTCGACTGAGGTCGACATCTCGACTGCCGGTTGGGGTCGTCCGTTACAATTCCGAATGGAACCCAGCTAATGACCATTCCACCAAATTTAGGTTCCAGATAAGCAAGCAGTTCCAGACAAGAAGATTTTAAATATATTTCTTATAAGGTCGTATGTTAATTTAAGTTCGGCCATGGCAGGCATCTTGTTTGGTATGTGGTGCCTTCTGATAAATTTTTGAAAGGGGCCCAAATGTATAGTTTCAATTTCGTCAAAGTTATGTTCCAATTAAACAAGTAGTTTAAATTGGGACGAGAAAATTTGTAATGAATTTCCCAAAGGGCTCATAAACTTTGTTCAGCTATAGAATAAAACAGTATAACCTTTAGTTGCTTGGGATTCACAATAAAAGAAAATAAAGCGACAGCTATTTGTATACGTTTACTTTTCTGAAAAATATATCCGGATCAAGGAACTTGCGCATTGTTAAGTGGATGCAGTAACAATGCTTATTTTTTTTTAGGTCGCATCAATTTTCTATTATAGGAAGTACTTGATCGTGATTTCTTTGTGGAAGTGAAGTATTTCATAATTTTCGTCAGAAAAAACTTCCGTCTTTTTGGTTTCTACCTACTGAAGGTATACCGAGTATCCACACTTAACCCGTCATTTTACTTACACGACGCAAGTATTTTTGTCGTGGAAAATATAAAAGACGCACATATACATATATTTCCAGTGTTCCTCGAGGTAAATGAGCTATTGACGAAAGAACGTACGAATGAAAGCGCAACTCAACGTTCCTTTCCGCATGTTCCTTCCTCTGGTTAACCGGATGCTGAGTCACCCTTTCGCATACATAATATATTAATAGGTCTCTATGAACAAAACTATTACAACAAATGTACAATAGAAACATTGATCTGATATCCTGCCAGTATAAAGCAAATTTAAGTTTTTAAAATTTTATGACATCTACAAATCGTTAAAAGGAATTCAAAGCTACCAAAGGGACAGAAAAAAATTATTAATTAAAACGAATTATTAGTCACGACAGTGGGAGGATATCAGTTTTGTGAAATGGTTATTTCGTACCAAATCATGATGGCGACCGAAAAATTTCCGGAGTGATGACTCTAATCTTTCCTGAGAAACCTCTGGCTCAGTAGCTTTCTTGTCAGCTGCAACCCTCTATCAATAAGTCCTAATAGCAAGCACAAGAATTGGAGTTGCGTATCAACTGAGAAATATACACTTCGTATGTAGGTGCGGCTGAAATGTTGCTAGACATGAAAGGAAAGTCAACAATGGGAAAATCAAAGTCATCTCTCTTGTAAAGTTTTGTTGTTAACATGCCCTGACTGTCAATTTCTAGATATAAGTATAGGTATGAAGCATACCTTTCTGTTTTTGTAGTGTCTTTGATTTCAAGGTCAATGGGAAAGATGCAGTCAACATAGTCCCCAAATATAGTTATTCAGTGAAAGGATATCCTCTATATAGCGGAACGTAAAACCAAAGGATTGAGCCAACTTTTTCTCTTTGCTCTGTAGAAGGCTCTGTATGAAGTCAGCTTCATACTAATAAACAAATACATCGACGAGAAGGGGTGCACAGTTTGTTTCCATTGGAATGCCGACGTCTGTTGAAACATACCTCTGCCAAACATTACAAAAATGCTGTCAATCAAGAAATCTAACATTCAGCAAATGTCATCTTCAGAGTACTTTTTGTTAGAATCAGAGTGGTAATAACAAAATAAGGTTTGTCCCCCTTAGAACCAAATATTTGAATCGGTGTTTGCCATGTTTTTTTAACAAAACAGATGTGAACTAAAGCTCTTAATTTTTCTTTAAGTTTTGAATCTGGAATAGTAGTATACAGGGTGGAAAAATCAAATATTTTGATGCTATTACAAGAAGAAAGAGGCCTTGATTTGAGGCATTGTAACAGATCTTTGGAATTTTTTAGAATCCACATTTGATACACGCCAACTCTAGAATATACTTGTTTCACAGTTAAACTGGAGACCGTTTTTACTGCTGATAGAATAACTTCAGTAACTTGGAAAGAGATTTTGTGGACCATTTGACAGAACCTGTAATATAACGTTGCTTGTAAGGACACATTTGAAGCTTTGAAATCCAGTAATGTGAAGGAAGATCAAATTCTTCCTTCTAAGTTGAATTTCCAAAAGAAGATAAAACTGACCAATGATTGTCAATGCTTTCTTCTTTGGTAAGTGTCGTCAGGGTATTCGTTCGGTTGCCAAATGAAGTCTCAATACCTAGTTCCTTTATCAAGCAGTCTATGTAGTGTGATTTATAAACAAAAACAATGTTGTTAGGATTTATCAGCGGAGACGGCAACATATTTGATACGGAATTCAGATAGATGTCTGGCAACACTCGGATCTTTGAAAACCGCATTCGCGTATGTATTCATAGATCTTTTTTAACTTGTAAATTCGTATTTGTATCAACTTACAGCCTTCACCCATTCACAAAGGGTATCTAGTTACTCTCCTTCTCGATTCGCCGACTGTCTGGCATAATCCTCGACAGAATCCAAAAGTATCTTGAAATTGCACTTCCAGTTTATGGATTGAGTATCACGGAACTTTGGCCCTTTGGCAAACACGTTTCGGAGAGAAATGTTTTCGACAATGTTAAGGTCACGGTAATCACGTGTCCGGCAGGATTATATTTGAATCGGGAACTTGAACAAGCACAGTCTGGAGGTTTAGAATTGTGTTCGTCGATGCTGAGATTCTTCAACACGTGTTTGTTTTATTGAAAATCTTGGTTGCAATAGGTGTGGAATAAGTGTATAAAATGATTGGTACAGATTGATTGTTAAAATAAATAACCGATCCCATTTCGTTCGTCTTTAAGACGTCAAAGTCTGTAAATACTTTGTACATATTAAGCAGTTTATTATGTTGAACAATGTTACAAATGCAATGACGTATAATAGAAAAGGAAATAAAGATGAGGTCAAAAATCAACAGGGTTAAAAATTCGACTCATTCATGTATGTTGGAGCTGGGTCGTTGATGTGAACGATTGGCTGCTCGCTATTTGATCTTTTCACATCTGACAAAATTGGTTTTTTCACATTGCCTGGTTGTCGTCGTAAGTAGCACCTACAAATAAATCAGTGTGATATATATTTCTTGTGACGGCAAATCAAAAAGTACTTGATTTTAATAGATTGAAGACTATATGCGTCCCGTGTAAAACATGATGAGAAATATAAGGATCTGAATTTGGGAGACATGATGCAACCCATACTGATAACGCTTCACACAGAATATGAAATAAGACCAACATACAAAGCCGAGAAATCTTTGACGGTAATTGACGGAAGCACGGACGAGTGTAAAAGGTAATGCACCTGTCGCCTAAAGTTGGGGTATAAACAACTGATTTCTTAAAACAAAAATAGGAGATGTGGCATGATTGTCCATGAGACAGCCACCCACCAAATGACAGTAGAATTTTAAACTTCTACAGTTCCCATTACAGCCTTCAATAATGAACCTGAGTCCATACCATAACGGAAGCTGTAAAAGCTGTAATACTTTGTCCATGTTGTCTACATCAAATCATACTTACCGAAACATAATTTTAGTGCAAACAACAAATGTATGGTGGACTTGGTTATGTGGAACGTACATAAGTAACCTTTACCAATCGTTTGCCAAAGTTGAATATGTATGGTGGATTTTGATATGCTTTATGTACATTTATAGGAGTAACATCTCGAAAAGTAGCATTAGAATCAAAAGATACAAATATAGTAAAAGAAACACTCAAATCAAAACAAACCTAAATATATGTTGTGTTTTTCAAAACATAACACTACCCTGGCTTGTGTTACGTAGCAATTTACTTACCAAACAAGAGTTCCAACAATAATAACTACAAACACAACTACCAAACTAATAGCAATTAAGACTTTAGAATTTCCATCTCCACATTTAAAATTCCCTTTCTGGCCGTCACAGTCAGTAACTTCTTCTGATGCCTCTGAAATTTTTTAAAGTTATTAACTTTGAGAAATAATTATAAAAATCTTGCTGCAAAAAGACCCTCTTTGACACTCGATACTTTCAATTAAAAAGTTTATTAAGGGGCGTTATGTACAAATGAGAAGATATTTGGTAAATGCTCCAACTCCGTATAAATTGCTGATTCTAGAAGACACAGTAAGGCCTTCAACCACGGGGATTCCCAGTGCTTGTAACAAGCTATAGATCCCTTAAAATAACCAAAACATGTAAAAGTAAAATTAAGCAAATATTTTATCAACATCATATACATATCATTACAAAAATTTTTTGGATGACAAAGATTAAACATGACCTCGATTCTTGACTTGGGACAGGCCATGAAACATGTGGTCTGGTTAAACATGTTTTGCTGGAACCAAACAACCCAAAAAATCAAAAAGGCAAAATAAAATCAAACAATTGCTGTAAAATAGATACTATTAATATCATAAAAGAGTGCACCCAGTTCAATAAGACAGTACATAAACAATATCACAATACTTAACAAAACACATGCAAAATAATGCTTTTTAAAAACGTTAGCAAAAACAAGATGGGTTTGCAATGCTTATAATGAGTATCTGTGTAGATTATTGATTAGCCATATATAAGACCCCACAAAAAAGAGTAGATCACAATGGTTTCTGAAGTTATCAAGATTATCCACTTCAGAAAATCGCATCTCCGGTTTATAAGAATCAATTTATATGACAAGGAAGTGTAATGGAATTGTTATTGTGTCTATTTCAAGCAATAAATATAGATATAATGTTTGTGATATAAGAATAAGGAATATATTATCAAGGACCACCCAGAGATCATTCATTCACACAACAAACCATTTCAATTGACCAAACAGTTTCAGACGGGAAAAAATTTGAACAAATTTCCATAGGATCCAACGTTAAACTAAGTCCAACTGTTGTAGCTATCTCGATTTTTTAATCGCAAGAAAAAATCTAGCTTTTGCATAGGATGGTTCAAATATTATTCACATAACAAAAACATTTCAATGTCTTTAACAGATTCGTACGAAAAGGCGTTTCAACAGATTTCTACTGAAGCTTTTTATAATATCCGGATTTAAAAGTCTTGTTGATTTTACGGTCGACAGAAAATCAAAACTTGTAGATTACAATCCAGTTAATTTGGTTCCACTTTGCCAGGCAGTGTCAGAAGAAAAGATTGAATTGTGAATGTGGACGGATAACTCAAGCAATTGATCGTTATTTCATTTATAATAGTTAATTTGAAAGTTTAGAGAAAACAAAATGATACACTGATTGATTTTTGGTTGCTTCACGTCCACTGTCAAATATTTAATCATATTCAGGACGACAGTGGGAGTGGGGTGGGATATTAAAGGGCAGCGGCTTTATACTGCCTCTGTAAAATGGAAGAAATATATATTTTAATATATTTTATTTTTCTGAAGGGCCTTAGAAACAGCAGTCATTTTATATCGATGATTGGAGACTAAGATATGCTGTGGACTAAATAGAAATTGTGATTTATATACAAAACAAAGCATTGTTATAGTGAGCTTACTTATACAGTAGGCTTTGTGACATCCTTGCGTGTACATCAATTTATAGACTCTAAAATCGCCACAATTCTTTACTTTTATTTCATAGGTTTTGTTGCAACAGTTCCCAGGTACCACTTCACATACTTTTCTATCAACAATTCCTTCCGCTTCTGTTGGAATTGTTCCTATAAAATTACATAACATTTAATCTCAGTAATAAGACTTGTTTAAAGACTGAAAAGGTGATCTTTAATTAGAACTTAAAATTACATCAAGATTCATGTCAAATAATTACTTTTGCCACATTGACTGATTATTGGTCGTTTAACGTCCAGTGGCAAATATTTCACTGTATATTCAGGACAAAAAACAAGTTCGTAAACCATAAAATAAACGGTGTATGAGTTGACAACCTGGGGAATTTACCTAACACGGGTATAAATATGCCTGTATGCGATGCAAATCTATTACGCATAAATAGCAAAATTAGATGTGTTATGATTGTCTATGAGACAGCAACCCAAAACGTGTAAATTTCAAACATCTTCAGGTTTCCCTAAATACCATATCCACACTTAATTTATTATTTCAGTGCAATCTGTATTTTGCCATTTTTAATCTAATTTTAGGATTTTAATTATATTATTAAATGGACTAGCACAAACCGATATAGTTCACCTGAAAATGATTTTACCCGATACAAAAAATATATTTCCCGACGCGAAGCAAGTGGAATCTGTAGATCTGTAGATGGGACACTTAGTCTATACTTATAGCCGGGACCCACACGGATTTGCAATGTGAATTGCTTATGTTGCTGCTTTCAGAACGTACTATAACAAGAAATCAAAGTTCAGTCATTTTAATGATGCAGTAAAACGCAAAATTACAGTTTTATGTATACATGTTTTCCATGCACGTTGACATTACCTTTGTCACATTTACTTACGTATGATACGGTGTCAATCATTACTTTGTGATGTGATATTGATTAAGAATTACGGCATGGACACATTTTTCAATAAAATCATATGTAGCGAAAATTTCATGGAAAAAAAGGAATTTGAAGATACCAAAGGGGCAGACAGACCATGGCCAACAAAATGAAACGAACGAAAACATAGAAAACAAAACACTACACTGACAACTAAAGCTAGAGTAACACGTATCCTACAAAAACCTGGGTGAGTTCAGATGCTCCGAAAGGGTAAGCAACCCCTGTCCTAGAAGTATTATTATAACCTTATGTGCAACTAAGGTCTTTTGGCACCAGGGTGACTATTGGTTTCTATTGCTTCATGTGTCCATAATGCTTTAATTTACAGGCCGCATACTACTCGCAAAAATATATATTTAGTAAAACATTAAAGAAACTTACCATCCATCCACAACGGATATACTGTTCCGCATGTTCCAAAAGAAACACATTCGGTATATATATCGTCTCCAGCTTTTTCGTCTATTTTGTACCAAATAGGCGGTAAAGAGGCGTCACAGAAAGGTATATCAAATACTGAACGATACAATGTTGCTGTTCCAGAATCTGTACAGGGGTCTTGCCCTGAAATACGCATAAAAATATATATATATTTCAAATTGAAGGAATTAAGAAGTTAGCTTTATTATGCTTGCATGTGAATTTTTTTTTACAGAAATAATAAACAAAACACTGCTTTCTCTTTTTATCTCATTTTACATGAATTATAGATAGTTTTGGTATTTCCTACTAACAACAGTTCTAAAGCAGCCTGTTTATGTGTATAGATTGCGAAGATAATGAGCTGTAGTAATTTCAGAATACCATGAACATAATAAATCCTTCTTGTAGATTTCAAAAAAGAGAAGGCTAAAGCCATTACAAAGGCAAAATTTTTCGTTCATATCCATCACTCCCGTTTTTCAGTGGCAGTCAGAAGCCGTTTCCCTGTTGTGTCCCATGGGAACCCTGGCTTTTAATAATTTTGATAATTGTTGAACTTGTTTTCGTCCTGAATATGCATGAAACATTTGCCATTGGACGTTAAGCAACCAACAATCAATCAACCAAAAGTTTAAGAAGATTAAATTAGAATGTAAAAAAGGGCTTACAGTAGCTGATGCCACATTTCTAAATGCAAATTAAGAGCTGCTGTTTGAATGTTTTTAACAGAAGATCTCTGTAAAATTGAGTCTGACTGTTCTAAATTTTGGCAACAAAGACGGTACAGCCTTAAACAAGGATTTTTGCCAGTCGGCGGCTTTATTTTTCGTCCGAACCCATCACTCCCATTTTCCAGTAGCAGCCAAAAGCCATTGCAATTTTGTGTCTAACTGCATCCCCACTTTCAATAATTTTGAAAATTGTTGAACTTGTTCTGGCCCAGAATATGCATGAAATATTTGTAACTGGACGTTAAGCAACCGAAAACGAATCTATCTTAAGCTATGACATAACCAAATATATGAGGCATCGATACATGCAATATCCAAAATACGAAACCGGCTCTGAACGTTTGAAATTATTTAGATCAAAGTATTGAAAAAACCCGTTTATTATTATCTTATAACGTGTTAGGAAATGTACAAATGCAAACTTCTTGACTGCATTAAAATAATTTAAGTGCCTAATGTACTTACCATCAACATTCTGAAAACACAAGTAAATAAATAAAATTATCAAACCCTTCATTTTCAAACTTGTTTAACATTTCATTTTGTTATGGTATGATTAAAGGTCAAGTATAATATATATTAAAAGATTATAAAAGATTTAACATCGAATTTTAAATTCACAATTCTTATTAATCTCTTTGTAGTTAACCAAATTGCAATCGTCATTTAAAAACAACCGATTGTCTTTAAATAAATACTACATACCTCTTCTATTAGATTGATCAATTACCATACCAAGCTAGTGTTAACAAAAAAGTTAGTTTCGTCAATAATATAAAACTACCAAATAACCAGAATTTTACAAATAATATAATAGAACAGATAGGTACCTCTAGGAGTACATGTTGACGATCTGGAAAATACTTGAATATGATACTTTGTGTGCATCTCTTTGCTAAATCAGTGTGCATCTCTTTGCTAAATGAGTGTGCATCTCTTTGCTAAAGGATTCTTGATAGAGAAATAAAATATATTGATTTACTTCAACAACATTTGAGCTTATGGCAACAAAACGATATAAAAATTTATCAGAAAATAGACATCAACCACACACATCAATAGAGCATTATACGCAAAATGCAGTTTATTCAGTTCAGTGTAGAATATCTATACGAAAGATAAAAAGTGTAGAGTTCAAATAGACAAGACAAAATTGAAAAAAAAACTAAAAGATAAAACAAAAACAAAAGGGACAAAGACTTGAAATCTACGAACTCCTTTACAAAACGTGAGTAGGATCAGGTGCTTAGGAACCCCCGTCCTGGAATCCTTTAACTCTTATCCGGTTAACGTAAAACAGAGAAGAGGTCAACTTATTGTTGTATTACCGTTAGCAAGTCCATAACTAGTTGAAATACACATATTGAGCAACAAATTTATGATAGCGAGAATAGAATTTGAGGAGGCACTATTACAGACGTGACTGGATGTATCCTTGTTGAATAATTTATGCGACAACAGCAATGCTCTTCAAAAAAATTTGATACTGGGGACATGCACGAGAGGATCTAAACTACTGCGAATCATAAACCCCGTAGGCAGTAGAAGCAGGAATATTGCCACATTAATATGGTTAAAGTTAAAGTCATCCCGTTTGTCGTTTATCTTAGAAACAAGTTAGAAACAAGTTCCCCTCATGGTAAATTTCGAGGAATAAGTTTAGGTACGAAGTAGTTTTTTTAGTCTGTGTTCTCCTTAGTTCGCTGGGATATAATTAATCGAGATGCTCACTGAACGAAGGATTATTCAATGTCAAACATCATCGATATTTGTGTCGAGCCCAGGATATATATTCAAATGTGACATATATACGAAAAATATTGCACCCTAAGCTAAAATACCAGTGAGAGCGCTGAATGATATAATATATATTTTTATCAAAAAATCTCATTACGTTTAGGTTGTCAAATGATTTTGCACTTGACCACAGGAATAAATTTCTGATGTGAAATACCAACACACCTGTGTAGTGTTTGCAACCCTGAGTCGTCTCCGAAAGACTGGAGTATTTTACTCGATATTCTGCAATTATTGGATGTGTTGTGATCAAACATAGCCACTGGCAGTATTCGTTAATTATTGATTTGAACGAGTATAACCAAATAGCATATAATTCACCAAATTAAAGCTAATCAAATATGCTTACAATAAAAAGACTGTCTATCGTCATGGAATCTTTAAATTTAATGATGTATTTCGCAGATGCCCATTTTGCAAGGGTATACCAGCTAGCGGAAATAAACGATCAATCTACGTCTATACAACAGCCGCTCTCATAGTTTCAGTTAAGGGGGTTTCATTGTGATTTTACAATTTTTGGCAATTGGTTTAGTCGTTCATAATTTTCAAAATTAGAAGTGCATAGTCAAAAGAAACCATACAAACCCGAAACCAACTAAAGCAAAACGGAAATAAAAACGAAGAAAGGCTTGCACTCCAAGAACCTTTTACAAAACAGGAGTAATATTAGGTGCTCCTAGATGGTAAGCAACGCCTTTCTTGCGCTCTGCACTACTCCTGGGATCCTTTAACTTTAATCTGGGTTAAGTCAAACCGATGGGAGGTTAAAAAGAATTCGAAAATATCAAAGCGTTAGACCTATTGTTGAATTAACGGATACAGGTTAACAACAGGTTGAGATACACCAATACCATATGGATCAACCTATCTATAATGGCGACCATAAATCTATGGAGGGAAGATTTCAACCTTGATTTGACGTATCCTTGTTGAATTATTTACACGACAACACGGCAAAGAAAGTTGTGTTCACAGCCATCTATTTTCGTCTTTCACCTATCAAATATAGTTAAGTTTACCATGTCAGTTCATCAAAGATAAGCCTCTATCCTGTCAATAGGTATTCATGCCGATAATAAACATGACGTTTCTTATTTATTTGTTCGGGTTTGTAACATTATCAGTTATAAAATCTGAGGATACTAAGCGTTTATTGATCAACGACCCTGATGTGCTAGAATCCCGCATTGGTCAGCTGGAAAATCTTGTCAAAACATTAAATACCGAGCTTCAAGAAGAAAAGTGCAAACGACAAATACAGGAAGAGAAAATCTACCAATTGACAAGAACACAAAATAAGTTATGATTTTTATATATATTTTTATATGAAAACGGTCTCCGTTTGATTCCATTTTTCTAGGTGGTTCTATATCATAACAGTTTATTAGGTTTTATTAATAAGGATTGTATGCCAGAAAGACATGATTAACATCTTTCATACCTTTATAACATATATTCAATACCAAATTCAAATGCGTTTAATGCGCTTTTCTCGATTTAACCTTCAAACGACACACTCGGGACAGT
Source organism: Geukensia granosissima (assembly GCA_032357055.1). Classification (NCBI taxonomy): domain Eukaryota; kingdom Metazoa; phylum Mollusca; class Bivalvia; order Mytilida; family Mytilidae; genus Geukensia; species Geukensia granosissima. The sequence continues at coordinate 4,659 of JAULBM010154913.1, read as the reverse complement.
TTTTTAACATTGTTTTCAGTTTCCGACTTTCCAGAAATGCAAAATATAAATAAAATGATCAAATTGAATTAACTTTAATCAGCACAAGGTGGTTCCCATGTGAAAGAGCTGTTCTGTTAGAACGTAATCTTTATACATATCCCCATATATTAATGTATCCACCCAAGTGATGTAGGGATTATAGCAAAACAATGTCAGCATGCGATCAATGCAAGGGTATGATTTATCACTGAACAAAAATTTGAACCAATTCAGTGTGAATTTATTCCAGATTCCTTAGAAAGATTCTAAGGACAGGATAAAACCACGATTTCTAAGATGATAGAATCTGATGCATCAACCATAGAATATTTGCAACGTTTTGCTGTTTTCATTAAATGGGACACTTGGGCAGATGAAAATGAAAAAATAGTATTTTTCATCGACAGGCAGATAAACGTTCACCAACATGAATGAATCCCAATGTTCCCGATGTACAACAAATCTTCTCCAACACTCGTACAAATTCAGCTATGGTATACCAAACTGACTATATCCGATACACCAACATCAACTGAAAAAAAAAAACAACTAAGTATATCCGTTAAACCAACTTATCTACCTAAAAAACGTGTCATTTTCTAAAAACGAGGCGTCTTTAACGTCTCCCTCCGACGGACTGTGAATTTATACACTCCTTCCAACCAGGGACGCCCATTTTAGAGGACTAGTGCTTCCAGGACGGAGATACCTAGTGCCTTTTCTCTCCCTGGAACAACATTTGCGATGGGGAGTTCGGTTTTATACATCCCGCTTGAACAAACCTTTATCAGAGGTTCTGAAACCGAATGTGCTATTTCAAAACTCCACTTGACAGCTTGGATTTATGAGATAGCTTCAGAAACACCAAAGAGCCAGAAAAAAGGTGACAACTTGACAGACAAGACAAATATTGTTTTACATTTGATCTATTTCAAGGCCGACCGCAACTTCAAAACTTATTCAGGAAGAGCAAGAAGACCAAGTTCGTCTTGGTTTTCATGGTCTTTGATTCCTCTTTCCCTGTACAAAGGAGGCCTTTGCGATTTCTAGACAGCTGCCTCCTTAGAACTAAGGTTGATTTGAGTCACTGATGCTTAACGCACAGCTGACAATATTTCAGCTATATTAAGGGGGAAACAAGTTATTAGACAATATCTCATAATAAGGACGGGACACGTAACAAATTAAGTAACTCGACAAACACACGATGCCAAATTGGGATGTCCCGGAATTGTCGTGAAATTTGGTGTTGGAAGATCATCATTTGACTTGTTACAAAGGGTTCTTTAACGTGTTGAGACCAGTGTAGAATAGTGTAGAATACCCATGCGAGAGATCAAAGGTGCATAGTTCAAAGAGACAATTAAGACAAATTTAAAACAAACTAAATGATTAAACGTAAACAAAAGGAACAAAAGCTTGGTATCCATGAACTCCTTTCAAAACCGGAATGGGATCAGGTGCTCCGGAAGGGTAAAGCATACCATGTCCTGCGCGCAACACCGTCGTGGAATCCTAAATCTCAAACCCGTATAACGTCATCCGAGAAGAGGTGAATTTATTTTTGTATTACCGTTAACAGGTCTAACTAGTTTAGATACACTAATACCATATGGATTAACCAATTCGTGATGGCGACCATAAAATTTTAGGAGGGACTTCAACCTTGATCGGATGTATCCTTGTTGTAGTAATTAATGCGACATCAACAATGCTATCTTCAGAAAATCTTGATACTTGGAACAGGCACGAGAGTATCGAAACAACTGTGAAAACGCGGTTCCCTACGAAGGACGAAGGTTCAAAATTTGTTCATCCCACTAACGGACTGCCCTTCCGAACCTCGGTTTCTCTTCAGGGATAAAACGGGATTTTCTCATTATTCAGCACGTGATAGCCAAATACTGAAAAGTTATGCTTGAAAAGCTAGCCATAAACAATACCACATAGATTGCTTTATGATAATTTCGAGAACAGAATATGTCTTCAACAAAAAATAATAACAAGTTCTAAGCATGCTTACTGTAAGCGGTTTTACAAATGCTTTATTCCTGAACCAGTTTCGGTAATTAAAAATGATGTTTGTTTTTTATACGCTGTGCACAAAATTCATTGTGACGTCGCTATTATTGTGTTAAAAACAAATTGTGAGGTCAAAGCGAGTGTATGTCCGTAAAATCTCCAATAAATTATTACATGCACGCGCTAGTTATAATTATTTGGAGATTTTACTATGGGTAAATCCTGTTGACGTTTTCAGGACTCATGCATATACACATAAGAATTCAGTGTAATATCCAAATGCATAATAAATTACATGACATGTATGGAGTGGGATAAATCAGTATGTTGCATAACGTAATATTTTTCAATTTCAGAAACAAGTACCACGTATGTGAGGTGGGGTAAAAAGAACTGTCCTGGAAATGATACGTTATTATACACAGGTAAATATGAAAAAGATGGCGGTTATATTTTATAATTAATCAAACAAACATAAAAATTATCATCGTAAGTAGGAAAATTTACGTGATTCTTTGTGAAACAGTACAGAAATATTTATACTGCAGATGGACCATTTCCTGTTGACATTATTTCCTAAATATAGTAACAAAGCGATATTTTGTACAATGTCAATTTCATTTCCTCTATAGCCAGGGGCTCATTGAGGGACAAAAGAAATTTAAAATTATGTTAATTAATATTTTTTTAGTAATATAAATATTTTTATAGCTGCAGTATAAAAACAATATTAGGTCAATGTCTGAAAAATATCAACTTTTTTTAATTCGGCACGAAACTGTTAAAGGGCTCGGTAAACCTCGCCCTTCCCCAGTTTCTTAGCCTCATACAAAAAAGTTGATATTTTTCAGACATTGACCTAATTTTGTATATATGTTAAGTCTGATAAATTAATGTAATACGGTAGGCAACTGTCTACGCGCCTGCATGTAATTCCCTATTCTTCAGTGTTTGGTCCCAAGCGTACCTAATGAAGATTAATCCAGAAAGGTGAAATTAAGGCATTTTCATTCTTTTTTTCCATTATGTCTTCAATCTGTTTGATTAAATAAAGAATTGTTATGCACTATTTTTTAGAATAATTTTAGTGCCATGCGGAAGTCTAGTGAACTAAAGGCAACATCATAACGAGAAATTGTGCAGTGCATAAACCAGAAAAGACTGTTTCATTTTGGCATGCATTCCCTTTTCTTTCTTTTCAACAATTGATGTGTTAAACTATTCGGGCTAGTAAGAATTTTATAGATCTCCCAAGCATTTAAAAAATATGACAAAATCCACTATCCGAGTACTATAACAATTAATCACAAGTCTAACACAAATAGACAAGAAAGGCGACACGGCGAAGGTTTCAGAAGACGTGACAGAAACTTTTTTCTTTTTTTTTTCGTATTGTTTTAATTTTTGTTCATCAGTTTAAGCTGTCTGAATCAAGTCTCAACGAAAGTAGTACTGTTTTTTCTTACCTAATATGTAAATAGGTCAATTGCAGAAAGCTATTACAATCAGAATACTAAAATAAAAGGTTTTTAGTTCTTAGTCGTTCAGGGAAAGAACACCAAAACCGGATTATTTATGTATTATTTAAGGTGCATTAACACGGAACGATTTGCAATTCCGAACAATTATTGTTTAGATCTAATTTTTATAACGGTTAAAAGATTAATTTTAAGTCAAAATAGATAAGATTGATTAACAATATTTTGTATATTCGCTGTCAGGAGGTGGCGAATATTTTTCGCTTAATTCTGGAGAGTGCTAATAAAGAGTCAAATACTTGGGAAGCAATGCCAATTTCTTCCTTTTAAAAAGAACTAAAACAAAATTTAAAAGTATTTTTATCATCCATAGAGGCGTAACAGAAAAGAACATTTTAGTATTTATCTCTTATGCTTATAAGTAATAAGGTTTTGATTTACATCCAACAATGACAGTCAATGTGAAAATGAAAAGGTATGGGGTAAATGTCAGAGAGACTGTACTCCACCTACGAAAAAAACAGAGGAATTTACAAATCTAGAGGTCTCCACTAGGTCATCAACAAGGGTGGACAACCACTCCTTTTGAAAACCTCCTAATTTTCCCAAATAGAATAATACTGTTCTTACCTGAATATTATCAAAAATTTACTTTTAACAGACCAATAAACACAGAGACAAACCTATAACCCCAATTCCTGACTTGGGACAGGCACATGAGACATGTGGTGAGGTTAAACAAGTTTAGTGGGATCCCAACCCTCCCCACCGAGTGGTCAAAGGAAAAAAAATCAAAGAAAACAAAATCAGTTACAGACAAACTATACCTTAATTACAATAAATATACATAATATAAATACATGCAAGAAGATGATACATATCTAATGAATGCTCGCTCGTAGTTACTGAAACAAAGCTCAGGTGAGATCCCGGTTGATAAACCATCAAGCCTCTCAACATGGGATGTCATCAAACACAGCATATCCGATGATTTAATTCTTTTTTGTCATTAAACGTGAAGAAAGACAAAATTTATTTCATGCAGTTTGTTTCTTGTGCTATGTGGAGAAGGTAGAAAATCTCCCCGTGCTTGAATACGTATGCTCTTATATTTTACAGTTATGGCGTAATTATTCTT
>JAULBM010154804.1:0-18103 GCA_032357055.1 Geukensia granosissima | reverse complement strand
ATTTTTCCGAAAATTCCTCCTTACCTATCCCCTGCTCACTGCCTACATATTGACTAGGTGTTTATTAACTTGTTCCCTTCCTTCCTAAATAAGGCTGAAATATTGCACGTTGAACGTTAAACAGCTATAAAAGAATCTAATATTAAAAGTTTTTTATTTATTATACCTTTCTCATTTTGTATATTTTGACCCACCCATATATCATCTTATTTAAACTACAAACATAATTTTGATAATAAATGTTTCAGGTAATTGTGCGTTTGATGACCAAAATATGGAAGTAGACAAAACATTCACCCCTTTAAGCTCTGCAAATGCGGCAACATTGGATGACTGTAAAGCAATTTGTGATAGTTACTTTGACGAACACAAGCAGTGTTGGGCACTAAAATATCTCCAATAAAAACAACAAAAACCCTAATCTGTTCTACAGTACTCGCAAATGTTATTCATGTAAGTATTACTAAACGGTTTTAAATAATAGAAATTCAACATCCTATCAAACTTCAAGAAAAGTAACATTAAATTTAATTATTAGAACAACGAAATAATACAATACTAAAGCCGAGTAAATAGAGACAAAACAAACACGACAAAAACAAATAGGGTTAAAAGGAAACAAAAGAAACAAAGGCTTAGACTCCACGAACCCCTGTACAAAAAAGGAGTAGGATCAGGTGTTACAAAAAAGTAAGTACTCCATGCAAACTCGTAAGTGTTTATCTATCCAAGTGTATAAGCTGGTCTGTTGAAGATTAATCCAGAAAAGCGCCCTACCCGCATTTCAATTTAGCTTTTGAATATTTTATTAACGTATGTATGATGTGGATCGTGTCTTTTTGCTATATATTCTATATTCTTTGTTTTAAATATTACATTCACATTGAAAAAGGCAGGGTAATGTCACTTTCATTCGAGGTTGATTTTTTTAACTTTCAATAAACTCTTGCTTTGCTGAATCCGTTGCCATTGGCATGTTATCTGTAAAGTAAAAGTTAAACTTTGTTCTTGAGTTTCAATGTGTACTTAATATATTCATTCATATTATTTATAACGTGGTCATATTCTAAACAAACCAAAAGTTAAAACGAAAACAAAAGGAACAAACGGAACAGATGACTCTTTCGAAATTCAAACTCTTCTGTTTTCACATTTTAAACATGTTAAAAGAACTTTACCACGGTAGAAAGTTGTTGAGTATCATTTGACGCGGTTTCTTAAAGTGATTATCAACCGACGTGCAATGATTATCAAGTGCAGTTTCGCGGAGTGTTTACTATTCAGTCGAGATTTTATAACAATATGTTAACTTAACACATCATAATCACTTCATTATAAACTATTAGAAAATACAATGACAAATGGCTAGTGGCGTAAGATTTTGTATGTATCATATTTTCAGCTTCAATAGTAACAGAAAACGAACCAACTGTGTCAGTAAATTTATCAAGTGTGATTGAAAATTGTTTGCCAACAACCACAACATTAACAACAGAAAGTGTTGTAGATAGAACAACGTTGGATTCAACAATTTCAACAGCAACTGCCACACAATCAACATACACAACAAAAATATCGACATATGATTCATCATCAGCATCATTAGAATCAACTTCGTTTTCATTAACATCGTCTGAACAAACTACAAAATTTGCATCAGATGTTTATAAGACATCTATTGCTAATTTACTATCATCATCGTCGTCTGATACAGGAATGGATCGTGCAACGTCGACCATTCCTTCAGAATCCTCTAATGGTCATATTTCAAATTCTGTGCAAAGTACAATAACAGACAATATATATACAGCGTCATATAATTCCGAGTATTCGACTGGATCCAGTTTAGAAGACAATTTAAATGCAAGTACTTCGGAGATATCAAAATCAACAGTTTCAACGTCTGGGGTCAACAATACAGTTATCTCTGATTCTACAATTTCATCCCAGGCTATGAATGACGTGACGACGTCATTTCCTACGACTGTGGTCGAATCCTTGACAAAAGTTTCAACTGTATCTTACTTTTGTAGCTTTAAATGTCCTTGTGACTTTTTTAGCGACAATATAACGGACCAAATGTTACAAGGTCGACTGGAAGAACTTAAACAGATATTAACTGTTGATAAAACAAAAACAAACTCTTATATTCGTAAACATACAAGTGCCAGAGATGATAGACCTAGTTCAGAAGCTATCGGCTCACTAGGTATCATTATAATTAGCTTTACTGTTGGATTAATAATAGCTATTGACCTAACGTCATTTCTTAAGATAAGAGACTGTAGAACCTTAAAACGTAAACTGATTCGACAACATACATTGCAACATATTTATAAATAATTTTGTCAGAATTATAAAATACCATTACATCTTACGTTTCTGAAATTCTACGATTGTTAAATCTGTACACCATGTCAAAATAGGTTATTTAAGTTTACTTTACTGACACGTGATCAATTAAAAGCATATAACGTGTACGCAATAAAGGTTAAACTAGCACATCCAATTCCATGTTTGTCTACTAACACAGAATAAATATTACGCTACAAACCATTTATTTTTTTTTCTACTCTTCCTTGGATTTTAGGGAGCAGATCTGATAAAGACTTTTTTTCTAAAAAAGAAACGTTCAGTATAAATTTGAAGTTTAACATTTTTGCAATCTATAGTATCATATTCATATCGTAATTTAAGACATCATTTACCTTTTCGATAATAGTTGCCAGATGAAGTGATCTTCACGGCTAAAATTGTGTATAAAAATTGAAAATCTAGCGAATTCACCGAAAAAATTCAATAGTTATTCATTGTTACATTTAAATTTGTTCACCATTATTTCAATAACTCATTATATCAATCAATCAATCGATATTTTTAATCAATATAATGCAGGTTAACGTTGGTTTGCTTAGATTCGGGCTTAAATATAAATTTATCATTTTAGTCCTTTTAATGGGAACAAAAAGCCGTACTGAACGCAGACAAGAATCGAGTTTTGGCAGATAACTGAAACCTTACCACATGCGATGTGTCTTCAGTTGGATCATATTGTGTGGTATAATTTAAGACACGAAAGCAAAATTGACGTAGTTATTATTTTATAAATTTTGATGAGAGAGATACTAGGATATTTCAATCAGTGCAAAATAATAATCAACTGCCACATTCGGAAACGACATACCACACCTATCCGTGGTTTAATTGTATTTGTTTAAATATTATTATAATAATCGTGCAGAATTGATATTGAAAGTGCGGGTTAATAAACGATCAACCTAAAAAAAGTCTAAGGGGAACGGTTCATTTCATAAAAATATAACGACGACATTTAACACTAAACTAAAAAGGGAAATTACCAATAGGTATCCTACCAAAATCTGGCGTGAACATAGATTCTCCTGAAAATAAACTGCTCCCGTCACAATGAAGACCCTACATTGCTGCTCCTTGTTAAGTCAACTAAAGGTCAAATAAACAAAGGCTCAGATTGCCAATGCCGTGAGCACACTAAGTGATAACAACAATGTGTTTAATTCTATTTTATTAGATCTTCAACACTGATTAGTAAAAACGTCATTTCACGTCAGTTCAACCTCAAATTAAAGGATTTTGTTATGAAATAAAAACATAACCCAAAGAATAAATAGTCATTGGGAAAATAATAGATATTTTATCCATTTTAAGCCAATAACCTTGTCTTTATTTGTCCGAAAAAAGACAAAAGACGCCGTTTCTTAAAAAAGGCGGCTTGGGTTGGATATCGTTTTCAAGCTAAGAACTGCAACTTGGGCATTTGGTTTTTGTTTCTTCAAGGAATTCTGGCATCAAATCCGTTTGAAAAAGTTTCATTGCTGAAAACAAAGCGTCAAGTTTGACACTTTTAATTAGTTTGTGGTATACATTTCAGGTTTGGCCTTCATTGAAAGCCTCGCCACCCAGTATCCATATAGGGCCTCTGTCGACAGCATGTTACAAAAAATGGCTTATTACCTTAAGTTTCAAAAATTCCCTACTCCTGAGACAGTAAATGTTTCCTTTACTTTTTGAAACGTCGGATATTTGATTAGTGAAAAAGACTAATGTAGGATGTTCACTGTTATCATGTCATTCCTTAAGTTGTTCCATAAAGAGAAGGTTAAACCATGTTTCAAATGGAGATCGTCAGATTTTCTTAGGAAGTTTTTTTTAATATTCAAATTTAACAATTTGCACAAGTATGAACTTTACAAGTGTTTCAAAACTTTTTTAAATAGTATACATTCTATCTACTTGAAAGTAACGTTTTCATATTTTAATCACTATAGTTGTCTAGTTAGGCGAAAATCAATATGTTTTTGAAATGCAGAAACTCAAGATCTGGTATGATTTTTTTATGAAACAATCATTCAAAACGGATAAATTAATAGCATCTACAGTTTGCCGTCAGTCTTTCATAATGTATTGTTACTGTATGCATGGTATAATTAAATTTACAATTGAATTTGCATAAACTTTGTTATATAGAGGCTTTTGTTCAAAATGACGGAAAGTTTCGCAATAACATGTAGGTTTTTCAACATGCTGCATACAGATATTGTTTTTTTGGCATATTGACCTAAACATTTCGCTCAGTTTGAAAAGGAAACACCCAGGTTTTGGTTATAAGATTAATTTCTTAATTTTAAAACGTATTTTTAGTTTGATTGCAGCTTGGTTGTTTACCGAGGATGCTTTTTGTGGGATTCGTTATTATTATTTTTTTTTCGTAGCAAGCTACCCAGGCTTGCAGGGCTATATTTGAATAAAGAAGCAGAGAAAACAATAAGGAGGTTGCAATTGATTATAAATATATACTTTTAACGTTACTGGTATATAGTTGTTTTCATATATTGTTGAATTCCAGCTTTGACTACTTATGGTTTTGGTTTCTCCTAAAAATTTATGACATCATTACCGATTAATGAAAAGGAAGTGAAAGGAAAAAATTATTTTGTTTCATTCTGAAGTATCTTTATAGGTTTAATAAACTTAATGAATTAAAATCGATCGAGAACTACATAATATAGTTAGTAGATTCGACGAAATACATGAGAAATTTAACCAGAAAAAATAGATAATTTTTTATCTAGTTTAATGATTTATATTCACCAGCGTTACATTTCCTATTACCCACTTCCAAAAAATACGTTTCACCCTCCTCTCTTTTGGAAGATAAAATGAAGTCAATGGGCAAATACATTTCCATGTTTTGAAATGAATTAACGTTGGGAAGTACAAAAATCTAACGGCCACGCCAATTTATGACCTGCGAATTTCCTTAAACTATTACTAGCAGTTAGGTCTAAGAGCTTAATCTAGTATTTCTTTCAAGGTTGCTGATGCATGTAAAGTTTATATTTGTTTAGACTGCTTACGACTTTCAAGAACCCTGGTGATTAGTCATTAATAAGTGACAGGCCAAAATGTAGTATTATGTAGAGTTGGAGGCCGTTTTGTCCATCAATGTGTTATTTTATTAGTTTCCTGTGTTCTGTTTCATCTTTATCTTTTTCTCGGATTTGCTACTCTTATCGACATTGTATTACATTGTATTCGCCCCCAAGAATTCTCACACTTCCTCCATGTACTTCTTTCTGTAAATGATCTAGAAAACTGACAATAATAGTGTTATGCATTGTCCCATTTATGTATTTGAAGTATGATTTTTTTTAGAAGTAAGCTTATTTCTTTACAAACACATTATTACAAATGACCTATTTTAACACTTGTCTTTTTCCTTTGAAGTCTTTTTCACCGTATTTTAACAACTATCAAAACAGCTGACACTATTTTGAATTGGATAACTGATAAAACATATTTTTTTCAATTAATATATCTCCGATATATTCTTGTTTTGGTTATATAAAATGTGCATCTTAACATATACAATGTTTTACAATGCCGATAGTCAATTAGTCTGCGAACATAGAAATATCAAATGTAAAGTTGTTGATATCGACATTTTGTCTGATTTAATTCACTTTAAAGTCACTAACTTCGTTCAAATCAGTATCAAAACGAACTTAAAAATAAACAAAGGAAATTAAAATCCATTAAACAGGTCTGTAAATAGATTTATATATGCATGCTAATTGTGACCTTTACCCTTCCACATCTTGTACTTTAACATGTTTCCATACACGAAATGATACAACGTCATTGTATCTTACCGTCTACAGAATTTTAAAAGATAAAACTAATCACATGAAGACAGCATTTTTATAGGAGGACTTGACGATCTTGTTCAGCTTATATGCGACAACATGTTGCACTCCTACAAAACTGTTTTCTAGGCTTGGCAGCTTTGTGTTTGAAATTTTCAGGGACAAATTTTTTTTAAAGTTACACGCTCGATAATTTTATTCATGACATGAACAATCATTTGAGGTCATTGCTATTGTGATGCTGTTTTGCCTCTATTTTCACATCAATGTATTTTGGACCTCATTTGTTTTGGTTCTTGTGCTATTGATGAGAGGATACTCCTTGAAATGTACGTATAGCATACCAAAATTCTCCATATTTATGCAACATTAGTAATTTTGTATTTTAAATACTTGAATTCTTGTAAAAGAATTTCCGGTAATTAAACATTTGGCAGTTAGTCGACAAATATGATAATTTCACAGGTACATGTAGTGAGTTGTGTGATTACTGTTAGTATATTAAATATTGCACCCAAGCTCAGCCCATGTCCCATATAAAATTTACTGACAGGAAATAAACTAGCCTATCCCATTTTAATCACTTGTAACTTTTAATATACATGTATGTTTAACACAGCATAAGAGTATAACGTTACGGAAACATTGTTTAAATTTTTGATAAGGAATGTATTAAACGTCATCTAAAAGCTCCCATATTTCTACTCAAGTAATATTAGAAGTAGTTTCGTATTTGAAACTATAAGCCTATGTCATTTGTAACATTATTGTTTTCTCCCTTTGGTCAGACCTTTTAAAACTACAACGATTCTACCAAAGGCCAGAGTTGAACAACCATGCAAGAGATTCAGCATGCATAGTTCAAAAGGACAAGACAAACTTGAACCAAACAATTAAGGAAATTGGAAATTAAAAAGAACAAAAGCTCTGACTTTTCAAAGCAGGAGTAGTTAATTCTGAATGTCTTCAAAATATGTTACACCCATTTTTCGAAAATAATTACAACAAAGTTAAGACTGGTAATTTCACGGTTTCATTTTGATATGTTTATGGTTTTATGGTTGTGAAATAAAATTATAATAAAATAACAAAACAAACATATTTTAAACAAATCTCATCATGTTCGAACCAGACTTCCTTGCAAATAGTACTCATTTGATGAAAAATTTTCAAAACATGCCTGCATATTTTGCCTTACATCTACTAATGGAATCTATCTCAACATTAATTACAATGCATGGAGAGTACAAATATATGCATTATCTATCGGAAAAATGGATTGTTCTCGAATTTTTCAAATGTTAAGCTAAGGATATTTTATCTCCATGGTGTCACTATTATAAACGATTAATATGTTATATTGAATTTGTAATGACGTTAAGTATTTAACACGAACAGTTTTATGACATAATCTTAAAAAACAGGTGGAGACACTTTTGCCAGTATTTATTTCACCTTCCGTACGGGAAAATTTGGAATAGTTGCCAAATGTATTTTTAACAATATGCAACACTTTGGCTATAGTACAGTGTTTTGTGCTGTTTTAACTTTTTCAAAATATAAATATACAAAGAGGGGGAAAAAAGTTTTTGTGTAAACTTAGCAGTGGAATATCTCTTTCAAACATTTGATATTTTTATACATGTTTTAAACAAAACAACAGCTGTCTTGTGTAGAATATAGCATTTCGATACGACTAGGGATATCACATCCTACATATTATGGAACATTACATATAAAGCATATAAATTTAAAAGAAATCTATTGAATTTCACTTTTCCAGTAAAAAAAATTATCCACAAATGGTACAAGTTCAACGTTGCATAAAAAATATTAAAACTGTTTTTGTAGGTATCGATATAAGTTAACTTATCGCTTCCTTACACAAATATTGATTAATATTTTTGACATTGCATCCACCATGTCCATGTTGCGTTGTCTTTCTCTACGTTTATTTACAACACAGTTTCAAATCGTCAGACATACTCTGTTTAATGACATCTCCTTTTTAGGGGTATGATGCTTTTCATTAGGAATTTTTCTCTGAGTATGCATTTAGTGACTGCGAGCATTCATTAGAAAGGTATCTTCTTTTTGCATGCATTTTTGTTGAGTCAATTTATTGTTATTCAGGTACTCTTCAGTCAGATTGGGCGACTTTCTGTTTAATTTTTACAGTTCGTTGGTTGCTGATTTTATTGCTTTCACCAAAAGTAACTAAACCTGTTTAATCCAACAACATGTTTCATGAGCTGGTCTCAAGTGAGTCATTGTAATCATAGGCTTGTTTTTGTGTTTAATCTTTTGTTAAATGTGAATTTTTGATAATATTAAGGTTTTATGTCTACACGATTTTTTATTTTGAGCAATTAAGATCTTCACAAGCAGTGGTTTTTAACCGTTGTTGAAGGTTTTATTGAGAAATCTAGATTTGCAGTTGTTTTTGTCGTGTTTTTGGCGTGCAGTCTTTCTGAACTCACTTAGATTTTTGTAGGGTTCATGTGTCTCTAGCTTTAGTTTTTACATGTAGTGTTGTGCACACTATGCTTGTCTTTCGTTTCTTTTTTGTTGGCCATGGTCTTGTCCGTTTTGTGATTAAACGATTTCTGTCTGTCCTTTAAGTATCTTCGAATTCTCTTTAGCCCATATTTTTTCCATTTTCAAATCTCCAACATAGTAATTAAGATTGTAAAGATTGCTGTAGACTATCACCTATATGCACCGTTCGGGGAATTTCTATAAAGGATGCATATCACTCCTAATTTAGCTGATAAGTAAATCGATTTCCTCTTCAAGTACGGTGGATATAGCCTGGTACTATGACTTCCCGCACCAAGAAAACTGATATTGTCCATCCTGGAATAAAGGTCTAATTAAATCAAAAATAAGTACATTAACCTTTTTAAAATTCACAGCATCTTATAACATTTAAATAAAAATTACATTTCACCAATCATTTTGAATTTTTATATAGTGTGCTTTGTATATAGGAAATTGAATATGCTTGTTCTTCAATAATGAACTCTAAAACAATTTAGTTTTTTCCAATAAGTGTTATGGGATAATAAAAGCAGAATGTTTTATAATTTACTGTTATAAAGGATTCATAATTGCATAATAACATTTGTCAATTTGAGTGATCTGATTTTATCGGTTTGTTAATATTTTGAACCTACATAAATGTATTTTGTCAAGGTTTTTTTTTCAACTGAAGCAATTTAGTTTTTCGATAATGCATTTGTTTCATACTATTGCATATGATATTTCCTTGTAAAAATATTCATGAAATAAAGGCTACTTATACACGGAGATACCTATGTATAATGTACCACAGTCCGAATATTTTTACTGATATAACATCCAAGTCTAATCGGAAAAATAAAAGGTTTTCCGTGGAAAATTGTGGTTCTAGAAATGTCCGATGCCTGAAATCCCTTTTTGTTACTTCGTTTAAATTTAAAGATATAATATCAAAGCTTCCAATTTCTTTCACTAGTGAAAAGTACAGGCGAGATTTTTGTTTAACAAAATTAACAAACTGTCGTTACACATGTCGATAGATTGCTTAATATAATTCTTGTGTTTGATTCACAATTTAAAAATAATTTTTACATTTGAAATATCGATAAAACATGGTGACGTTTTGACCGGCTGTAACATAGAAAATTATACCACATGTCCTTTTTCTATATAAGTTCAAAATATCAACGTTCCTTCGGTATCGACGGGTGTCATTAAACGATTCGATTTCAAAATGTTTAATCCTTAGTGTACTGAGATTTACTCTTCTCTGTCTCCTTCTCTTTGGATTTCGCTTGCCCCTAGATTAAAATTATAACCTCTTTGACGTAAGATAATCTGAACTTCTGGTAATAATTTATATTGTTGTTTATTTGCAAGTACATTTTGTATGCACCGTTTTCCTACTATTGAATGTAACGTAGTTCGTAGATAACTACAGATTCCGAGAAAAGTACACCTGTTTTTTTTAATACACTGAATGGTTTCCAATAAATAAAAATGGAAAATCAGATGATAGGGTCTTGTTTCTATCAGTTTAGTTACAACATTTAATTTTCCAAACGATTATAATTACAACGTGTTTATTTTTTTTATAATTTTGAAATCTTAGATAAAACATTTCTAACACGTTTCTTCTATTGCCAGATCAAAAGTTTTTTTAATGTTTAATGTTCCGAATTTCCAGTCAACTAAGCAGCAGGAGGGTCCAAATAAGATAACATATAATCTCCCTGAGTCTGCAAGTCGTCCATTCACTATCTATGGGAAATAGATATAATTTCTTCTTAAAAACTAAACATGTAAACATTATATTCTATGATTAGATAAGACCATAAATATTTTTAAATAATATGTTTTTTCAAAGTTGTATAAAAAATGTTAATTAAGTCCAGTGTACAATACCCATGTGAGAGATCAGAAGTGCATAGTCTAAAGAGATAAGACAAATTGAAACAAACCAAAAGATAAAACGAAAACAAAACATGCCAAAGGACCAAAACATTGGAATCCACGAATTCCTTTACAAAACAGGAGTGCGATCAGGTGCTAATGAAGGGTAAGCATCACTTGTTTTGTGCGCAACACCCGTCATGGAATCCTTAAACTCTAATCCGGGTTAACGTGAATCCAAGAAGAAATCAACTTATTTTTTGTATTACCTGCAACAGGTCTTTACTAGTTGAGATACACTGATTCCATATGGATTAACCAATTTGTTAGGTTTTGCTTGGTGTCATGCAGTAACCTCTCATCGGCAAAACGCAATACAAAGAAAGATCCGGATTCAAACAGAGATTTGTGTTTTTTTTTTTTTTTTTGGTTTTTTTTTTAATAACCTTAATTGACATTTGTGGTTTCTTTTACAACCTATGGTATACAGTTGAACACAACATCCCAGACCAGATGAACAGAAGCACAATTTTGCTTTTTGTGTAGCAAATGTGATAAAACAAAATATCAATCTATTGCAGACATACTCATTTAATTTCCATTTGAGTTCCCTTAAATAATGGACTTTGCCGTCTAGCAACTTTATTTGCCAACCAAATTAGTTCCTTTTTTTCACAACAAAGAAAATGCTGATACGTCCATTCTTCCACTTTAGATTTTGTAAAATATTTAGCTAGCTCTTGATTAAATATTTTAATTTTAACTCAATGGGAATTATTGTTTACCGTTAATCTAGACATGTCCATTATAAGGTAGGATTAAGAAACCGAATCAAGCCAATCATGCATAAAATCCATCAGCACTTATTTGACCATTCTAATGAACACATCCTAAACATATCCGTATATTACACTGAATATGGAAATATTTTTCACAATCCACTATTAAATGTATTAGCAAATCAGTCTCATTAAAATTTAAGTATTTTTGAAAGTTACAACCAAATAATTATGCAATGCTTAGAATAGTTGCATTCGAGTGGACGGCATGTACAAGTGAACCTTTGCTGTACGGACGTACGATGAATTGGAATTTGCAACCAACTTTTCTAATGCAATGTTTAACAAATAAACTCGCCATCTTCATTTTCTCATTATTCAAAGGAACTGAAATGGAGTATAATAACTAATTTATTACTTTATCATCTCTTATTCATATAAAACGAAATATTTTTATAATAAAACAAATCTATAGACTGATAGGAAAAGGACCACTAAGTAATAGAATATGTCGCAGTGTGGGTTAAACGCATAGCCATGTTAAAGGTCTGAAAAGTAGTAAACACAAAATGTACTTAAAACCACGTACATACATATATATAAGAAAAATGTAAAAAAACGATTGTTATGTTTGCCATTTGTTACATCAAAATTTTACCTCAATGTTCCATTGTCATACCAAAATATGAACAATGCATCCTTTAAGAACTGTTTAGTTGATTCGCATCTAAACTGCAATGTTCGTTCTACTTGAAAAGATATCTCTAACAAACAAGTGCTGAAAAAATGTTTTCGATTCGTTCATTTATCTTTTTCCAACTCTTGGTAAAATGATTACGCCTCGTATTCATCTTGATGAACACAAAGTTAAGTAATCAATGTCACTTCAAACACACCAACAGTTTCCTGATCAAATACAAAACAATTAAATAAATACATCTTAACAGATCTTTCTTTTCAGATAAATCGGCACCGTGACGTTTTCTAATCATCTGACTATGTATTTCTGTGAAATTAATTAAACAAACTTTGAGTTACAGGATAATTATAAACATTTACCTCTATAAAAAGTAAACTGAACAAGAAAAAAATAATGATAAATCTTATCAGAAATCCCTCGATAATTGAACTGTTTTTCAAAATTCATGATGACTGACTAAAATGTGTGCGGAGTCCAAATGCGTAACCCCATTGCGGAATAGTTTTTGTCCTGCTCATATTATAATTTAATACATATTGTATGCATAATCTTTTGAAGCTATACTCTTCTCATCTCCAGGTTTATTTTATAAATTCGGATAAAGTAATAAACAAATAACAAAACACTGGGAAATTATAAAAAAAAACATCTTTTGTTTTTTCCAATATAATCAATTGTAATCTTATATTTAAAAACAATTTAAAATACATCAGTACGCCGGAAAATTAAAATATCCAGTGTTGCTATAGTAGTATTTTTATAGATGTATATGAAAAAGGGAAATTTCTTTAATAGAAAGGGGATGAGAAGAAGTCGATTAAAATTTAATTTTGTACTAGTAATCAAACGTTTGACTTTTCTGACCTCAACACCACGATTCCACATTCACAACTCAAAGACCGTGTTAAAATATGATACAATGAGTGTTTTGTTAAACAAAATAGAAATCTCAGATATAAATATTTGGATTAAGGTAAAAAGATAAGACAAAACACTGATTGTGCTAATAAATACAGTGAAGGTGATATTATCAAAATGCTGGACTTTCTGATTACAACATTTTCTTTGAATTTGGTGGCCGATTTTTTCTACAGACAGTTGGAATTCCAATGGGCAAATATTGTGCACCCCACTAACCAACTTGTTTTTGTACTCGTATGAAGCAGAGTTCGTTCAGGGACTCCTGTGAAATGGCAAAAATAAATTGGCCAGAAATCGTTTGATTTTACTTTTCGCTTTATTGATGATGTTTTGTCATTGAATAATCCTATCGAATTACAAATAGGTTGAACCATAAAGTATTAGTGTATCTAAACTAGTTATGGACATGTTGCCGTTTATATAAATATAAGTTGACCTCTTCTCGGAATGACGTTTACACGGATTTGAGAATTAGGATTCCAAGATGGGTATTGCGCGCAAGACAGAGTTGCTTACCCTTCATGAACACCTGATTCCCCTGCTGTTTTGCAAAGGAGTTAGGGGATTTCAAGGTTTTGTTCGTTTTGTTTACGTGCGTTTTATCTTTTAATTTGTTTCAAATCTGTCTTGTCTTTTTAGACTATGCGCTTTTGATCTCTCGCATGTGTATTCTACACGACTTATAAATAGGAATGTAAAAATATTTATTTTATATTACGTTTTTTGTTGTTTTTTGGATGGTTTATGCATGATTGAAGTTCAAAAGTTAATGGGTTTTTGGTCTAGCTACCAATGTCGTAACTACAAATAATGGCATGCTCTTGGTTATTATTTCAAGTAAAAACAATTATACCTAATAATGATTAAAGGTTTCTTAGAAAGATTTTCCCGCCACGATATATATACTCAAGATGTGCGTACAGAAAACTTAAAATTAAATGCTATAATTATAATTATGAAATAAATAATAATAATATGACAGCATATATTTATCATATGAAATAAAATTAAAAAAAGATTTCATCATTAATAAATTTTGTTAATCCAAAAGAGAAAATGAGGCACCTTTCGTTGATGTGGAGTAAAAGCAATTTTGAACATATCAAAGATTTAAAGAATATGGTTTAACAGAGCATTCTTTTCAAATAATTGTCTTGATAAAATTTAATAGAATCTGCTGAAATTAAAAGCATTTAATCATGTCATATATATTGTAAAACAACTCTGAGTTGATGTATATTGAAATTGAAAATGTCTAGCCTGCAAGGGATCCGAAAAGGAACAAACCTTTACAAGCGAGAAACATGCGTATTTAATTAGCTGAAATGATATAGAATGTATTACAATGACAGAATTTGTCATAGGAAGTAAATTGGTAGGTTTTCTTGTGTACGAATACACTTCATATTTTTTCTTCCTGCACCGTCGATTTTGAAAAAGTAATATTTAATTTATCTTATCATATATAGATAGCGATTTTTTATCAAGCAACATGATCTTTTCCGGGTTTTGTAGATTTATGTCTGTTTGTGTATTCCAAATTTTAAAATAATAAAATTATAATCATAGCTCGGTGGTGGCGTTTTACTTACAGTAAAGTGAATATGGGGACATGCGAAGACCTAGGGTCGGTTTTCCAGACTTTTTGGGATGTTAAAGCATACTTTTAATATGCATTTGTACTCTATCGCTAAAATGAAAGTTACATTTACAATTTCATGAAATTATGAATTTATCTATTGTTATTTGTCATTATTGTCATCAATTTTTAAAACTTTCTCTGTACGTTCTTATGAAGTCTAACTGAAACGGAATGGAAACGTCATGATAAATAACAAAATTAAAATCATTTATCCGTAATATTATTTATGTTATTTTAATTGATGGTCTAATAGAAAAGATTATTGTAATCCGAAAAAAGAAAAACTTCAAAAATAGCTAAACAGCCAAATGTACCACGCATGTATTTCATGCGTAAAATTTTTCGTATCATTTTCACATAAATTACATATGACACGAAAAAAAACAAATGAATCTATTCGAAATTTTTCGTGTTATTTTCACACGTAAATACTTTGATGTGAATTTGATGCGAATTTTTTTTTTCAGTTCCTGGAATATGAGTGGCCTTTAATTGAATATTGCTGTGTGCACATACCATCCAAATATTTCGGGCAACTGAAAGCATTAGTTTGTCCCTTGAGCGTCCAGTGTTGATCAGTATGACACTGGGTAGATTGTCTCACTGAATCAAAAAGCGCTTGTCTCTGAAAAACTCAGACCACACACGAGGACCCACCAAAAAAGCTAAAAGTCCAATAACACCAATATGATGTCCTAGATGAGATTGGGGAACACTACAATGGTAAACTTGGGTTTGAAAATGTAGCAGTGTAGCATATTCCACCCATAACATGCAGTGTGGCATCAGTAGCCATGATTTTGTCAGGATGATTCCAACTGTGATCTGGAATAATTGTTTTCCCATTAAAAGAATCCATAAATTTCAAAAACCACAAAATGTCTTTCTTTGCTTCCTTAATCAAATTTATATGATGTCCATTCTTATGTACTGACCGACGAAGGTCTAAAAGTCGGGATAAAAACAAACGGGCAGAACGAATGCAATCTGCACTATAAGATAACTGTCCTACAATAGATTCTTACTTCTTTCTTGTTATTGTTTTTTTTTATTCATTAAATTTTCTAAATTTTTGCCAATTTCCATCATTTTATTTTCAGGAATAAAGACAGTTTCGGCACTACCAATGTCATCAATGTAGTTTACTTCATTATAGCCAATTTTTCTGTATATGTGCAATATAAAATAATTTCATAATGATCACTTTGACAAATATATTAATAAAGAGCTTTCTTGTATGAAGCGTTGGTGAGTCCATTTGATCATAACCCCTGACAAACTTAACTTTTAACCAAACTTAGCGTTTGTTGTTCACTGTGCTGCCATAGCACCAGTTCTAATGCCAAAGGTCATTTTAGGGTCAAAATAAAGCTTATCTCTCCATGTAAGGCCTGAAAGATGATAATCATGGAGATCGACTGGTATCTAGCGATAACAACGCTTAATGTCAAACTTATAAAGGTAACAAGAAGGGTTTTTTTTATTCATCAATGCTATTAAGTTGTCCCTTGCCGGATTGTGTAATTTAAAAGAATTTCCTAAATACGAGTCACTTGGAATCTCATCATTCACAGAGGTTTTATGGGGGAAAGAAAGGTCCATTACAGTTCTGCGTTCTAAGGATTCCTTTTTGATAGCTAAGGGAACAGTAAAGGGTTAACTATCAAATGGACCCACCAATGCTTCAATTTGGCAATGTGATCATCATGAAATAAAGCAGATTTATGATTTCTAGTGACTGTTTTAGGTAGTTCTAGTTTTGAGTATCCTAAAGGCCAACCATACTTCATAAATTGTACCACCATATCAACAGCATAATCATATAATGAATTTTCCCACATATCAATATTCATAGTTGAAGGCACCTGTATTTTTACACCTTGAAAATTTGGACAATCTGAATTATACACAATATTATGTAATTAAACTGGATCTATGAAGTTTGTATTGCAAGAATCTAAATCAGGCTTGGGTGAAGGCAGATCATCAGAGGTTATGGTTTGTTTTATTTGTTGTTTGTTTATTAATGTGATGTCTGATGAGACGTCATCAACCTTGCTACCATTAGTTGACTTTGTGGGTACATGTAAGAATTTCATTTCAGTGTATATCAAAAAGACCAAAATTTGAATTCATATTATTTATACCATATTTCTGGTACTTCTTTTTAGAATTGATTAAAGGTTTCAGACGATGACAAATATGTACATGTAAAATTCAGTTTATGTTGATGTTGACACTAAACGTACAGTTTGCTGCTGTTTTACATGCTATAGCCATCTGTGCCATTCATTTTGGTTCCCTGTACCCCATTCATTCTGTTTGTCGGTATTTCGCCACTTGTTTTGACCTGTCTGTTTGCAATCTTTCGATGAATGACTGAGAACAACTTTCCTTTTGAGCCAACAGTTGCTGCAGAAATATTCGTCTGTAACACCAACTGAAATTTTTGTGTGAATCTTTCTTTTTGCAAGTGCCTTTATTAAAAGCTGCACAATAAAGTTTAGGATGTGTTGTGTATAAGACGTCGTGCTTTAACATGTTTAATATGATCAAAGTTACTCTTCCACGAAGCTCTGCCTGCCTCGATCTCTTGAAGTATGTCTTTGTGAGACGAAAGAATATTTGACCAGGAGAACTCATCACTTAAGTACATATGCTGATTTAAATGTTCCGCACTTTTGTGGTCTTTGTAGTGTATAATATAGTTTTCACCTCGAACTAGGGCTGGCAAACTCAAACTGTTATAGTCTATGCCGTCACTGCCAGCACACTCATGTAGTCACGAGATGTGATAAATTGCTTTGTCACTTGCTTTTCTGCTAGCACCTGATTTTGATAAGTTCTTGTTCTTTTTGTGTCGAAATTTTTGTAGAATAGGATAGTTTTTTCGGCTTCACTACTTCGTCATAACTATCTGGGCGTTTACTGTTTTTGCTCACTTACTTCAGTTTTTGTTTTAATTGTTTATTTACCACATTCAATTCTTGTAAGCATGAGTTCATTCTCTTTTTCAATTGCTGCTATGTTTCATCAAATTGTTGTTTGAATACCGTTTCGTCTTTGGCATGCGTGGTAGATCATGTATCGCTGTTGGCGCCAATTTCATTGCTAGGGTTTTGGCTAGTTGTGTCGAGTTCGGGGCTTGACATGGCAGGAGTACTAGTAAAGTCGTAATCAAACGAAGAATGTAAACACCTTATGCCTGTAGGACCTGTGTTTTGATACTGGTACTCAATAAGTGATGGAATGTCGTTTTCCTCGTCGTACTACGGCCATTTAAATTTTAAATTTGCAGAAAAATAAAATGACTTTCAGGTTTCCAAAGTATAGAGGTAATTAAAGGAGTCTGGGCACTACACAAAAATTTACTTTTAATTAATCCTGTTATATTATAATACAAGGAAACTCCTACAATTATGTGTGTAAGTCACCAGGGAGTCTGATAAGAGCATTAGTTTAC
>JAULBM010154694.1:0-18103 GCA_032357055.1 Geukensia granosissima | reverse complement strand
TAATGTAGAGCATCCATGGAAGTTTCCCTATTTCATCCCAATGGGAGAAAAACAAGGCCACCAGACATCTTGTTTTCTATTGGCTGATTCATTAAAAAATCTTCTCCTCTGAAACTTCTTTGCCAAAGGCAGGTGAGCGATACAGGCTCAGCCTCCTGAGCCTCTAGTTTTCTATTGCACAAGTTTTTGATTTGAGTACTTATATTGCTATATTTGGATCTCGGACTTTCTATGGTTGTAATGCCAGTGATAAGAGGTTGCTCCTTGAAATATATATATGGCATATCTAAATTCACCATATTTATTCAACTTTGATTAACTAGTATTTCAAAAAAAACAATAATTAGCTTCTTAATATCTCAAATATGACGTATTTTAATATTATTATGAAATGGTTTCCTCCATTTTAATACGTTCACGCTTACATAGCTTACTTAACTGTTATTGGAGCTCGGCATTGTAAATATGTACAATAATGTCTAGCAGTTGTTATTTTGGTTCAAAAATCGAAAAAAACAATCTTTTGAAACTATGATACGGAAAGTTGTGTTATTGTTGCTTTCTTCACGCAAGAAGACTTCTTTTATTTGTTTCATTGGCATTTGACTACTTTCATTGGCCATTGCTTAAAGGGGTTTACCTACGTATTTTGCTAGTTGGGTTTGATGAAGCACATTAGGATAGCAAGCACAGATTTATATGCATTATTCATTCACATTTAGAAACTTAGATAAATAAGAAAATGTACTTTAAATCTGTAAAAACCAAGTTAGGGAATATCCTACCATAATGTCATGAATATTTATAACTGTCAGAAAAGATTGAATTGTTATTCAACAATAATTATTAAAAACATAATATTACTGTTTATGAAAATCATTTTGGGTTCATGTGTGTAAAATTGACGTTTTGTTTGACCTGCTCTTAAAAAAGGTCTATTCTCAAGTTGTTTAAATATAATTGTAGAGGAAAACATAATGAAAAAGATGAGGTCGATCTTTGTTATACTGACCCTGAACTCCCCCCAACCCCCGTAAAAATAATAGTCTTATACACGTTTTCTTGTTCCCTGAATCTAAGCAACCCCATGCGGGGAATATTATATTTAAACCTTGATTGTAACAAAAGAAAATCAACGGCAAACTAGTCGAAATATGTTGTCGGGTACATATAGCCTTTGATTTGTTTCTCCTACCGAGAATTACTTCTGTCGACATTGTAATCAGGAAATCATTTTTTCTTTATTCAGTATATGACTCTTCTTTTTTCCAAATTTAAGGTCTGACCCAAAAAATAGAGTAATTATAGTTTTTGTCGATGTTTGTGCTTATTTGATAATAAAATAACCCCATTTTGTGCTTACATTGTAACTAATATAATAAATACGTAAAGGAAGAATTCTGGTCGGAACCAAACGTTACTGCTGAAATATTATGCCTAGTTACTTACCAAAGGAAAGTTTTTACCTTATAAACTGTCACTTAAAGCGTCTGGTTGGACAAGTATTTCTATTTCGTCATAACAATTGTTATGAATCTTAACTTAATTATGACCAAAAATTCAAAAAGATTTTTAGTTTATAGTTTCAGAAATAACTTTAGGTATTTGTTGGATGTTTTTATTTTGAATACTCGGGATGTTTTTAATTTGCCTGTAGAACTATAACTATAAATTACACTTTTCTTCAAAAGACAAAATAAATATATATTGACCAAAAACCCAAAGAACCAAATTTTGGGACGTGAGAATGTACTTTTGGATGTTAGCTCATGGTCCAAATTACTTTTGGTTTTATACATTTCAATTTTTTCAAAATTGATTTTATTATTTTGATAATTATAATGAAATCCTCATTTTTTTGGTAATGTAAAGCTAATGAAAATTTAATAAAAACTCGTTTCACCGCTTAATTTTCAAATGCTTATATCTCAAACACGAACATGCTGACCCATTATTTTTTCCGACAAGTTCTTACAAGCTATTAGAGTCATTTGAAACATCTATAAATTCCAAGAAAAAAATCCTCAAAGAATAAAAAAACAGGCAATTTTATAAGTGTTGATACTGGACTTTTCTTTTATATATTTTTCATCAGCCTTAATATTTACGAAATATTTCTCTTCGCAAGAATTAATTGGCCATTTTTATATGACGATTGATGAACTGAATCTGTAACATTATTTGTAAAGATTCTTTATGTTATTTCCCTAATAACCTGATAATTTGTTCATTGTACACGTATACCACGTTTACCAGATTCTACTTTCATATGATGCCTTTTTAAAGTTTTTTAAGATTAACATGAGCAATAGGTCAAATTTCATTCTTGAACAGAAATTAAGATTACCTCGTTTTTATTACTTGGTAATGTTGCCTAATCTTTAATTTCTTCTTAATGATTTGTTTGAAATTTTGTTTTTGTCTGTTTTTTCTTCGGTTTCAGCTATCATCAGTATCTTCTAAATTTTGTTTGCACTGATACCTTTAAAATCACTTTAATATTTGAGACTTTATTTCGTTCTGCATATTTTTATTAGGTAATTATTCAAGGACATATTTCGTTCAAGTAAACAAGTATTGAGTGATCGTATATTTATAAATCTAATAAATCTCACAAATATAGTTTTGTTTTTGTTATGAAATCTGTTTTTTGGATGTCAAATGAATATTAATAACAAAATAAATGATTTCTTGATTTTTTAATTTTGATCATTTACATTATAAGAGGCGTACCATTATTTGATTTGATTTGATTTGCTTGTCTTGCCCTTTTATCACTGTCAACACAAATATTCATATTGTCCCTAAACAGATTTTTGGTTCACAGCTATATTTCAAATAATACTTAAGTTAGAACTCTCACTCTCATGAATGAAGCTATATGTTTATATTCAAATAATCAATTTATTCAATTGATTTATATATATTAAAATATATTTGAAATAATGTTTGATTGGATTGTGAAAAGAATTTGTTCTTATTCCCTTTTACTCTTTAGAATTTGTTATCATAGTAAGAAGCTGAGTCTGATAATTTCTCTGTTACTGTTGCTATTTTTTATTGACTAGAGAACTGATTTCCGGCAAATCGTTTGGACAGACAAGTGTTGCATACCACTGCTCAATCAGGATTACAACCATATATGTAAAAAAATCTTGAAAGGTCAAATAGCCCTAAAACTCTTAATATTTGTCTGAGGAAAAATCTGAGCATGGAAATTGAAGAAATTGAAGTTTGAATAAAATCCCCAAGTTTTATCAAGTTTTTTTCCATGATTTTCCCAAGCAGCCAAATGACGTTTTCTTACCTTAAACAATAGAATCAAAACATTTTTGCAAGATATGCTTAATTCCTTTGAGAAGTTTTTCAATAAATTTAACTGATGGTTAGAAATTGTCAAAAAATTTAAACTTTCTGAACTTTTAATCTTATCAATAAATTCAAATTTTGAAAACATTTCTTTGTTCTTTGGTATTTTTGTTGACTATTCCACCACCAGCGATAGAACAGGAGACAGTATGCTGATTGCAGACCATTTGAAAATGATTTTTGGCATGTTTGAACCATTTAATCTCAAGTGGAAAATTTTAATTGTACCAGTGTAAAACCGTAGAACTCTGTTTCCTTGTTCGGTTTCTTATATCATGTGTATTGTTGTATAAATGTCCCCTGCAAAGGAAAATTTCTTTTGTTTTAAACTGTCAATATATTGGATCAAATATACCCCCAGGACTTTCAACTATTTTAGCACTAAAATTATCTTCAATGGCGTCCGCATTGTTCATACAGAAGTTGCATGATTGTTTTTAGTTTTATATGTATATATAGGTTATTTTATCGTGTTCTCGACATTGCTGTGTCTGCCGGCTATCCCCTTTTGTCTGGCACTTCGGTTTTCTTTCGCTTTCTCTTGGATACATGATACTTTTTGTTAAAAAATGTTAGTCTTTTTGTATTATACACCTCTCGTTGTGTTAGTTTTATTTTTGTTTAATTACTTATTTAAAGTATTTGCCGTTTCAATTTAAAATAACTCAAAGTTTGAATTTAAAATCCGAGCTACGAAAAATTCAATTTTCATTAAAAGTTTATTTTGTTAAACTATCAGTACAAAAGATTATGCAAAACATTGCAATATTTTTCATATCTTTGTCCTAAAAGATAAATTCCATATGTGGACCAGCAGCCTTAAATTTCCGACATATATCTTCCTAGTTTTCCAGTGAAGACCTGTTAGTTGATTTGAAACATTGTATTTTGTTATATTTTGTATGTTGTTGGTATTTCTTCATAGGTTTCAACATACAATGACAAGACTAAATGGTAGCCAAAAATATACCAGTCTGTTTTCATATATGCTATATGATTATACGTATGTTTTTTAATATTATTTACATGTCAGATTTCCGTATTGGAGCAGCAGCTAGTTTCACCTGGTTTTTAATGGTATTATGTTGCGTTAATTTTGGTTTTTGTGTATGGTTTGTGCTTTATTATTAATTTTGACGTTTTTCAGGTTGTTTTATGTTTTGTCTTTTCTATTTCGTTG
Organism: Geukensia granosissima; assembly: GCA_032357055.1. Classification (NCBI taxonomy): domain Eukaryota; kingdom Metazoa; phylum Mollusca; class Bivalvia; order Mytilida; family Mytilidae; genus Geukensia; species Geukensia granosissima. The sequence goes on along the minus strand of JAULBM010154694.1, from coordinate 13,554 downwards.
ATTTGTAACACATGAAGTTTCCTGCCCATTCGCATCCCCGTAGTTCATTTTACAGTGTAGGTATTGGTGTTTGATTGTTTGTAATAATGTTTTATTTTGTCTTTTGAACATTTCCCCTTATGAGTTTTATTATTTGACTTGAATACAATTATATGTTGTTATACTAATGTTTATGTTCCATTTTATTTAATTCTAAAATGTTTCTGTAAAAGTTTTTTTTTTCTTTTTACATAGTCTGTTTTGAGTATGTTCATTCAGCTTGCCAAGAATTTACAAATAACTAATTCATGAGTTTTTAAATTTTATTGATTAACAATTCATCACTAAACACAACAAGATTTTATTAGTTTGTCTTGTATTTAGTCCTTCACAAGAAGATTTCATAGTTATTGTAATTAATAATTCCACCAGTTATAGTTTTAATAATGTCACTTAGCAGATTCTTGTTTCTCAACTATTTCTTACATTTTCCAACGTTCCAATTCCGACTCCATCGCCCCATGCTGCATAGTTCATACAAATCTCTATGAATGTCCATCGGTAGTACATTTCATGCTATGGCTACGCTTTCATTGAACAATGAAGATTTGCAATACTGCAAATGTTTTGTTTCACTTATTTATTTCCAGGCAGAAATAAGTTCATGTTCATCGGTTGAAAACACGTTTCAGTACGTTTGTTTTCTTCTTTCTGTATCTGATGGCGGCTAAGACCGCACTTTCAAAGACTTTCTTGATTCCATCGTTTGTAGCAGCAGAACATTTGTTGTAATAATCAGCATTGATGGATTTCATTAAGTTTTGTCCTTCAGTGTCAGATACGTGATCTTTGTTGTTTTCTTCGCGAATGTCGCTCTGGGTTGCCACCAAAATTACGGGTGTTTTTTTCTTCAATTTTCTGACTTCAGGAACCCAGATTGATCTGACGTTTTCAAGTGATTCTCTGTCAACTGTATTGTAGCAGATAATTATAACATCAGCATCCGTTACAGCTTTTGATCTTGTGTTTTGTTCTTCATTCTGCAATGATAAAAATACATAAGCATAAGTAAAAAAATTACAATAGTAATGATATACAACGAATTAAGCTTTATACAATTTATATGTACAGTTGAATCATTTAATAATTCTCAAATAAATTGTTAAATATCTAAAAAAAAATGATAATTTACTAAAAAAGAAAAGAAGTTGTTGTTGTTTTATATTTACCTCATTTATATGAACGCTGTATTTGTCACCATAGGCAGACACTGAGCCAGATGATCGTTCTGTTACTGTAGCAACATATTCATTCGTAAATTGGTTTGCAGCAAATCGTTTAGCTAGGCAAGTCTTGCCAACCATTCCATCACCAACAATGGCACAAGAGACAGTATTCTGATTGCAGACCATCTTGAAGTTTTCTTTTCTTTTACTATAAGCGTATAACAGCAAGTGGAAAAGTGTTATAAGACTAGTGGAAACTAACGGCCTTTTATAGATCTTAGGTTGCTCGCTTGGTTTGCTCTTTTGTTTTCAAAGATCTCCTGCAAAGTGAAATTTTTATTGTTTTATAATATAATAGATACGATTAAAGTTACCCCCTGAAGGTTTTCCTCTAGTGATCGTTTCTTTGCTTGTGGTGGGAAATTTGATACTGTGCTTTATATATTTTCTGTTTGATATGGATAACTCCGTTTGTCGTAAACATTTGAAAAATGTTTACTGTCTTTGTTTATATCTAAAAATAAATCTTGAAATTATATTGGTGTGAAATTATAATTACTAATGTCTCTTTTATTTCCAGTTTGCTTGATGTTGATCATCGAATCTGGCATTATAAATTCCGTTTCATACGAGAGCAGAAAGAAGTCTGTCATGCAGTTTGTCTCATTATAAGATGCTGTGCACTTTTCGAAGGAAAAATGTCAGTCCTATCATACGGTAAAATCAATATACTTTATTGATAAGCAGATAAATCTTGAGAAATAAGAAACAGAATTTGGTAAAACGAAGAAAGGGACTTTCTTTAAAGAATTTAACGGTAAAGATAACCAACTTAAACGTAGAATATCAGTGGAAGTAATTCTTATTTCACAATCCAAACAAAGAAAATTCAAACTTGTACAAACCAAAACTCAAAGCGAATACTAAAAATGAAAAATACTAAAGAAGCAGAAGCTCGACTCCACAAATATTATTCTATAACCCACAATTAAAATTTCATTTCTTCAATATACAAATGTTTTATCATTTTCATACTTATACTATAGGGCTTTTCCGAGGGGAGGGATGATAACACATGAGACACTCACCACTCATTTTCTCAGTTTTCTTATCGAACTTTTTGTATCATACGCATGGTACATTCCGTACCTGATATAAGCTCAGTTGAGATCTTTAAGATTACATGATGCAGAGACAATACAAAAATCAAAACAGTGCAAAAAAGTGGCATGTTTTGTAATAAAGCTACAAGTTGAAAAATGCTTTGGGTCAATTTGTGTACTGAATACATTTAAACTGATTATTGGTTAATTTGTATTATTAAAAAAAGATTAAAGTAAAGAAACAGAAATGATACTAGTAAATAATAGCTATTAAAGAGTTTGTGTAGTTATTTCATTTAGTCAGAATTTCCAGAAAGGAACTTGAAAAGTTTCCTTATAACTGTCCTAACTATGCGACATAGGATCAAAGCCTGTTCTCCTGGTGGGGTATTGACTTCTTTTCCGTATAGTTTCCTTTGTTTGTACATTTTTTATCATATCAGACCTACAGAAGGTATCGAATTTCATTGTTTTGATTTTCAACAATAAGGGATTCCTGCTAAGATAAAAGAAAAGACAATGCAATATACCGACAGAGTTTACAGATGGTACACTGTTCAAACACCATTATGTTTGGAATAGTAATATTGGATGCATGGTTGGTAAAATTGGGTGATTCTCTATTATATAAGAGGTTAAGATTCTTGTCGTTTTATTTTGTTATTCGAAGCCGGAGTGGTGGCATTGTGAATAAATTTTTAAAATTATACTCCGCTATACGTATAAAAGTATCTTGCAGTTTAAGAAAATTTGTTTTTAAAGGATTTAAGGTTTTGAGGATTTACGGTTATGAACAATGCAAAAAAAAATCGCACATTTCAACTATCATTTTAAATCAATTGGATGTTACAGTTGTGATTAATTGGAATACTTGAAAAGTTGAAAGTTGGCGTGTTTATGGAATTGGTCCAGTTAATAATATGAAGCCTATTTTAGAAGTACATGCAAGTTGATTTACTCCATTGATTGATTCAGAGAATGCCCTTCAACTTCTAGGATCAAATAGGTCATGGATATTCAGGAGGATAGAAAATTCATATGAGTAATGACGGAAACCGTGTTTGGTACTTGGCTGATGATCATAACCTGAACCAAAGTGCTAGCTTACAAGGCAACATTAAGTAAGAAGATATGCCACGTTACAAGGACATATTAATACGACTACTGGAACAGTAGTTTTTGCTGCCTCTCCAAAGTCCTGTCTTCTTAGCATAAGAGCAGTTAATACGAATTAAATGTCATTGGTTTGAACCGAATGGGACTGAACAAAGGAACTTTCTCAGCCGAGGCTGCCGAACGAATAATGACACAACAAGTCGGTATTAGACTTTCAGATATATACATAAATTACTGTAGCAACATACAGATAATATCAGTGTAGCATAGAAGAGATGGATGCTTTCAATTCAACGAATTGATTTCTTGCTTAATTAGTATTCGAATAATACGTTTGTCTTCAATGCAACTTAAAGCGACATGAGTTCAAATAGTCAGATGGTTGTTGATCCCCTATTGTTACTGCATGATAACCAAACCAAATTCTTGCATCAGCAACGAAACCTCTTTCTATACTTACATCTTAAATATGAAGGAGTGACTGACAATCACTTTGTTTTAACTTGTTTCCATTTCCAATATTTTGTGAAAATAAAATGTTTTAAAAACCCCGATAGTTCAACTGTGGCCAAGAAAGGATTAGGAATACTTCGCTCTGTATTTTTGTGAGTTTTATGAGATAAACTTAGAATTCAACAATATTTAACAAAATGTTTCCAAATTATTGCATTAACCAACTATTGTTTTAACAAACCGACCAGCATTTTTTAATATTGAACCACTAAACTGTGTAGTTGAAACAAGTTAAATCCACATTTTAAAAATTACACGAATTATTAAAAAATCGCCTTAATGGAAGAAAATAGAAGCACATATCTTCAGTTGGAAATTGCTTTTTGATATGAAGATCTTACGTTTAAAACAATTGAAAACAATTTGAACATACACTTTTATTGCAGTTGGTCTATTTCCATTTTTTTTTTCAATTTAAAAGATCAAATTAAGTACAACAAACTATAAATTACCCAATATTACAAAATATTTGAAATTGCCTTTATTTTGGAACTAAAATAAGTGCAGACAGTTTTTCTGTTTATTGCAGTCACGTTGTATGGGGTCCTACTGGTTTTTATGTTAAATTCTGAATTGATGACAAATCTGACACATCAATAAATTTTGTATAATTACTGTTTAGTATTTATTATTTCACAAACAGGGCATTATTAATTGACTTGCATTAAATCACATATTTTAATGAAACAAGTTTACTGCGTATTAAGTTGTAAATTCAACATCATCAAAAAGGATTTATTGATTAAAACTGTTCATTAATGATTTGCAAGTTTGTTTAATTTATATAACAAAATACTACTAGAAATTGATATATAAAGTTTGTAAAGTTTAAGAACAAAATATAGATTGAGGCTCTGAATTTCTAAGGTTAAATTGAAAACATATTATTAGTTAGGGGACTCGTTTGATTAAAATTGATACATATTATTGGTTAGGGGAATCCATCTTTAAGCATTCGCTTTTCATTTTGCAAGTTACAATATATTGAAATCTGTTATCTATTGACAATACAGAAATTTGTACTTTATGCAACGTAAATGACAAATGAAAGGTATCAAGTTGTGGGAAGTCTGGTGCAATTTTCTGATGTTTTTTGATTCAGCGTTAGGACATACGTCATAATGATATGGAATCTGCTAATTTCATAAACAACTACGTAGGCCTGTAAATTATAATTTTTAGAAAATGTTAGAGTATCGATAGTTTCCCTTATACATATATTGTAGAAAACATCCATGTAATAGATCTTCTTCGTGTATATTCGAACCATACTATAAAGGCTTTTTAAAATCATAAAATACGTAGACATAATCATCAAACAAATAAAGTACAGTTAAAAGAGATCATATTCAGAAAGCATTTTTGAAATAATAATGGTTTGACAGGATGACATGGACATTCCTTAAAAATATTGCTTCCGGGTGAATGTCATATCTTTTTCAAGTCATTAAATGATAGAATAATCCGTGCGTTATAAATGATGTTGAGCCTCGTTAAAGTAATTTCTTCTGTGGTTATGGCCGTCGAAAGATCATGCAAAAAGTATACTGTTAAGGTCATTGTTAATATAATAACAAAATGTTGATGTTAATTGATTTCATTTTTGCAATTTATACATTGCATTATTACAACTAGGAGTTTAATGTTTGCTAGAATTTCCTTCACAATTAAGACATTTACATCAGTAGAAATTATCATGATTATATTAAGTTCTATCATTGTACACAAGCGAAAGCAATAAATTTTTGTTATGGTTCAACAAGGTTATTTGCAATAATCCCCGAACGGGCCAAACCAAAGACATTAAAATTGGAATTTGCTGCTTCTCCGCTAAGCACGCAGCATTTAAGAGTAAGAGCAAAGACTGTCTTGTTAAAGTGGCATGTCTTCCTTGGACTGGTACTTTCGTGAGCTAGCACGATAAAACCCGTCTCAACGTGTCGGTATAGAACAAAGCAGGGTTCATAAATTAATAGGCTCTCGTACTGAATATGCATGTAATATTTGTCACTGGACGTCAAGCAACATTCAATCAATCAATCAATCAATCTGCCTCTTCTTTTTTTCCTTTCATGGAATATTATATACTACAAAATGCTTGTATAAATATTCTCTCATTCTAAAGTGTTTGTTGCTCTTGTTGGAGTCCTGATGAATAAAATTGGTACATTTGTTTCATCGAAAACCAGTGATCCAGTTATTAGTGGTAAACTGAATTGGAATCCATAAACTCGAGCTAAACCAATATACTTTATATCTCCTCTATCATGTGGCCTTTTCTACTTCAGGTTAAAAATTGGAAGAAATTCTTTATTCCGATAATTAACATTTTTCGTTTTGTTTTTGTATTTCTTCTGCGCATAAGCGATTATATTTTCCCGTTTTTAGTCAAACTTGTGTAGTGGTGTATTGAAAAATGCAAGGATTTTTAACTGTAATATGTTAAAAAAATTTTAAAAGTTGGCCATAAATTCAACGTCACGAATCAGTTATCATTGTGGAAAAACAAGGAAATTGACAAATAACAGCTAGACAAGAAATGTGGATGCACATGATTAAAAGCTTCAAGATACAAGAATAACCAAATATAACGACAGATAGTGGTAAAAATAATATATTAATACAAGGTGAAAGGAAATAAAACCGGTACCCAACGAAAGCGTGACAAAAAGGAAGGAAAATGGTCAAGAACAAGAACATCCCTTTGACGGTTGATGTTTTCTAAGTATGTAACCTTTAGCTGTTTATCCCCGTATAACAAAATCTTGGTAATTTTCTCAACCCATAAATACAAATAACAAATACAAATTACAGCAAAAGAAGGTGTCAGAATTTATTTAAACTTTTTATATTTTTCTCGTTACAGATTCACAATTCTGAATTTCTGTGTTGGATAGAAAAATATCATTATAATTCATATAGTACGTTTGTATCGTCATGATTATAAAGACAACGATGATGGCAATTGAAAGTTGTTTAGAATTCAGGTTTTATGTGTGTGTGCGGCATAAAATATACTAATATTCACAACTTAACGTGCAACGTCGTTTGGTACACATACCATACACCTTAATATGAATAACAATAAAGAATATCATATTTTATACCACAAGCAGTGAATTGCTCATTAGGGTAGAAACTCCTGGGGTTAATATGATCACACCTATTGACAATTAAAACAATAGAAATTTCACTTTGCAGGAGAACTCTGTGGAACAAAAGAGGAAACCGAGCGATCAGTCCAAGATCTATAAAAGCTCGTTAGTTCTTGGCTTGTTTTATTAAACCTTTTCACTAGCTATTAAACACGTTAAGCCGTTCACAAGCAATCTACATGATGGTCTGCATCCAGAATACTGTCTCTTGTTCCATTGTTGGTGATGGAATGGTTGGCAAGACATGCCTAGCAAGGCGATTTGCTGAAAACCAGTTTTCTGATGAATACGTAGCTACGGTTACAGAAAATTCATCTGGTTCAGTGTCTGCCTATGGTGACAAATACAGCGTTCATATAAATGAGGTAAATATTGTAATATTATTTTATAAGTAATTTCAACTTTTAAAAATTCCTATTTTTTAACTTTGAAAAACATTAAACCTTTTACAAATAATGTAAAACATTTCAATATTAACTTAAAAATGTATGAATTTGATTATATTATTCGATCAAACTATGTTTTATTGTTAATATATTAACATTGTTATTTTGATATAAAAGCTTACAAATACCTTCTTTTATCATTTTAGAATGAAGAACGAAACTCAAGATCAAAAGCTGTAATGGAAGCTGATGTTATCATCATCTGCTACAGTGCCGTTGACAGGGCATCATTTGAAAACGTTAAATCAACCTGGAATTCTGAAGTCAGAAAACTCAACAAGAAAAAACCCGTTGTGTTGGTGGCTACACAGAAAGATATCCGTGAAGAAAACAACAAAGATCATGTGTCTGACACTGAAGGACAAAACTTAATGAAGGTTATCAATGCTGATTATTACAACACATGTTCTGCTGCTACAAACGATGGAATCAAGAAAGTCTTTGAAAGTGCGGTCTTAGCCGCCATCAGATACAGAAAGAAGAAAACAAACGTACTGAAACGTGTTTTCAACCGATGAACATTAACTTATTTCTGCCCGGAAATAATATCGATGATTGAGACATTGCAGTTCGCAATAAAATATGACATTGAAGGAAAATTGGACTGATTAACTGGATGGTACATGACAGGAGGACCGGACAAGTTGTCAAATAGATTGTACTACCGAGGTACAACCTTGAAAAACAATTGACTTAAATGCAGTAACAAGCTCAAAATCTGCAGCTGGAAAAATGATGAAGCTAAGGAAGAATAATCGTTGACATTTTAGTACGAAACTTTGCTCATGATGTAGATGGATATTTTAAGCAAAGAACAAATATCAAAATATGTGTATTTATCTGAAAGTTGTAAACATTTATATTAAATTTATGAAACTTAAAGATTTGTTTTTATACTTGCAACAAGATATGTAAAATATGTGGATAGTGTGAATGTATTCCTTCACAAATCAACATGTTTGGTCATCATTTATTTCAATGGGGCACTCATCCAAATATCATAGCATTCCAGAAATATATCCAAACAAGTTTTCGATTTTGAGCTAATAGAAGATGTGTAATCTACAAAATTACACCAAAATCAACACAAAAAACTTAATGAACAATAAGATACATGTATATTATATGACGCTAAAACCATTGAATTTCAAACAATAACATAGCAATATTTAAAACACAGAAAACGTGAGCTGGAGAAATCTATAATTATGGTCAATTTTAATGTTATGTTTACCTTTTGCATAGATCGGCGTAGTTTTCTGGTCTCATACCTATCTGCTGACACTATCAAGAATATTTCTTCCACTAACTCTTTAACCTTACCCCAAATGGGGAATAATTACACTATTGGTCTATATCAGTACAAACAATGTGAAAAAGAAATGATATATGGTTAATGTCAATGAGACCGCACTCCAACTACCAGAAACACCGAGGAAATTTACAAAACGAGAGGTCTCAAAATAGGTGGAATACCGCTGTAAATCGCCCCAAAGAAATGAAACGTGTATACATAAAAAAGGATGCTCTTTAATGAATATCAAAGTGTGTATTTAACAATATATTTAACACAACGACAAATTGTGACACATAAATTTCTGACTTGGGAAATTTGGGGTGGTAAAGCTAGTTTAGTGGATCCCCACCCTCCCCCCGACGAGAAGAAAAAATCAAAGTAAACTAAAGCCGTTACAACTATAAAAATCAAATAGAAATTTACCCAATTAAACTAAAGATTTCTGAAACACAATTAAAAATAGTAATACATGCAAAAAAGAAGATAACTCCCTAATGAATGCTCGTAGCTACGGAAAGCAAGCTCAAGGTGAGATTCTTAATGATAAGACAACAAGCCACACAACAGGAGATGTCATCAAACACAATATGTGCGAGGAAAAAATAATTTGTTGTCAATTACGTGAGGAATGACAAGATTGATAAAATGCCAGATTTGTAAATAATTTTGTGAAGAAGCGATAAGTATATTAATATGTTTACCAAGAAAAACAAGTATTAATGTTCTAAACTACAACTACAACATCGAATACGTACCGTTTGTGAATGTTTTTAACGAAACAATGTAACTCGCAATTTCTTGCAAACGATTGTACCCCATGAGATTATACTGTTTGACATAGCCTATTAATTTTTCAGGATTTATAAAACTCACAAATAGCTGTTTTTATGTATTTCTTACAACAAAAATTAAGAAAACTCTAATTTATGAATGCCATTATAAATTAACTTTAACCACACCTCACCGTATCTGAACAAAGGTTAAAAACAAGGTTAAGGGTAAAGATTAAAGTAATCATGGGATTACAACCTACACGAAAAGAGAGCGAACAGCCTGTTTTGGTTCACTTCGCAACTCTACAGGAACCCTATAAAAAACAAGGTTGAGCTCAAGCAGGTTGGAGACCTCCTGCTCCAATAATAACAGCAGTCATGATACTATATGTAGAAACCCCATAATACGTGCGGTATACCATGTGAAAACCATTTAGAATCAAAGACGGGCAATATTTGACATACAAATACAGATTTATATAAATGACAGCAAAAACAAGAAGAAGATACAAGATCAACATGGACCATTGCAAAATATCTAAAAATAAGCTATTTACGTAATGCATTCAACAAGCAAAGAAAGTGACGTACATATTACAACACTATGTCTATAAAAATACAAGCACATAAAACGCAAAAAACTTAAATTTTGTTTATCATGTAAGTCGCTGTCAGTACCAAAGTGGAATTTTAATATTATTTCAAATAAATTTTAAATAAAATATGAAATTGAAAAGATATGGGGAAAATGTCAGAGGGACTTTACTCCAACCACGACAAAACAGGGGGAATTTACAAATCTAGAGGTTATCACAGGGCCTTCAACAAGGTTACATACACCCCCTTGTAAAAAACTCTAAATCGCCACCAATAAAAATCGCGTATACATAAAATAATACTGCTCTTTACCTGAATATTATCAAAAAGGTGCATGTTACAAAACATTTAACATAAAAACCTATTGCCATAGTTTCTGACTTGGGACATACTCATAAGACATGTGATTTAGTTCAACTTGTTTAGCGGTTACCCAATCCTCTCCCAACAAACGGCCGAAGGAGAAATCAAACCGAACAGAAATTCACAAAATCCGGTCCGAAACAAATACAATATGATCAAAATATAAACATGTAATTGTATTACATTTTGATAAACCTCGTGACGTAGGTATTGTCATATTTCAAAATATTTCAAATATATTTCCGATAATAGTGCTGTCCCTGTCCTAATGTCTCTTTGTATATATTTTTTTTCATTTTAACACAATCGCTGGTTTTTTACTAACATTAAGTGTGGTAATTGTAAACAAAGAATCAATGTAGTCTTTGTATGAAAATCGGCGGTAATGACAATGCGCTGTCTTTAAAAATACGTGAAAACTTTTGTACGATCTAGAGTCCAGTGTAGAATACCCATGTGATAGATCATGCGTGTACCAGGTGTGACATTGTACTCCTTATGATGAGAAGAAAACTGTCTAAACCACAAATGCCTAGATATCTGTAAAAACTTTACTGAAAAATATATATATTTTTGATATAATTTTGTCATTTATATAAAAAACATGCCCCTTAATGGAAGAACCTTTTGGTTTTCATGTATTTTTATTTTATTTTATTCTATTCTGCAGCTCAATTTAACCAATGAACATGTAAATCTGTAAAATAATCTACAGAGTATGTCAATTCTTGTGAAAACAAATGTTTGTTGAATATCTCTGCTTGGGACTTTCATATTTAACTGTTAACATTCAATCTAAAACTATTTGCTGTGACATTTAAACTAAAGAATTGACTCTTTGTTGGGTTATATCTAATCAAGTAAATTTTACCCAATTAAAATCTTATAAAAACCACTTTAAACCCCATGCAAAGAATGTAACACAGTCAAGGTCAGAAAAATTTTTTACTTAAGAAAACGGAATATTGTCTTGTATCCTTCGACAATTATTAGGCATCAAGCTTTATATCATAATAGTTTCAAGTATACTGGAATGTTAAGAGGTTTTGATGAATGTTTTGTCCTCCTCCTTGATCGTCTTAAAATACCAGTGTAAAATTGATATAGTTATTTGAGATCCTATACAAGTTCTTAAATGTGAAAAAACGGAGGGATGACAGAAGATGTTTCGAGACAGGTTTTGTTTGTCGCATCAACAAAACTTAGCGCTATTAAAATTGTAATTTTAACAAATGGCGACCTTTTGAAGACCATACAGTTGAAAAATTGGATGATTTGTCGGTAATTGTTCTAATTGCCCTTGCATTTACATAACATAATGTATATATATAATTATTGACTACATTATACGAATCCAATACAAATCCAATGATTTGGGAACACCAATCTTTTCATAAATGATAACTCAAATTTTAAGCAATACGTGAACTGCTGACCTGATACGCAAACACAGACTGTAAACTTTAAATGCTTTTGAAAATGATGATTTACTTTAATATGGCGTATTCAAATATCATATTTATAATGATTTAAATAGTAAAAATGCAATCTAAATGTAGAATACTTTAAATCTAACATTAAAGAAGCTTAACAGTTGATATCAGCTTGATACTTTTATAAAGATGGATAAGAATGACCCTGAGGTTTGAGTTGTAAACAAATTATATCATAATTTGATGTCCTAGCTTTTGGATAGTTTCACAGAAACATTTAAGTACGGTTTGAACTGGGATATTTGACAAAGGGGCGAGAAGAGAGGGAGACACGATCTTTGATAGGGGACACACTTGCATACTCTTCCATAAATTATTATCATAATTTTGGAAACAAAAGATATATATTAAAAATGCCAATTGCCTGTTTAGGTAAAAGAATATATAACACTGCAACATTTACCCCTACCCAACAAGAACAACAAACTGGAAGGAAATTTTATGAATTGCAATAAAACTGCAGCTCAAGTGCCATTATAAGAAGATTTAGATTATGTCCGTTCTTTTGATTATCGAAAAAGAAAAAAAACAAGTTTACATCTAAAAATACTTGCAACCGGGCAGGAAAGATAAATGCTTTAATTTTTGTGCCAAAAAAATGAAAAGGTACAAATGCATCACCAGTAAACGTTGGTATCATGGCATCAACAAGATGCTGACTACTCGGCATATATTTACAGAGAAACTATTGACTCCACCCATTGGCAGTAATGAATCTGTAGACCAATAATAAAATGTTTCCCGTAAACTTTATTCATTGCCGACATTTCTTAAATATCCTTAAACTGGTCCAGTTATTGACCCGTCTTTACTACAGTATAAAAGATGTTTGAAAACTTTTTTAAAGCTGCTATATCAGATGTTACAGGTGAATACACCTGTTGGCAATATATAAAAGAGTGATGGGTGTTAAATACTAATTATTTTAGGTTCGAACAGTGCCTGAAAAAGATATCGTCAGGTAAAATGATTTCACACGGCAGCGAAAAAATCGTCACTTGTACCATCGTTGGTGACGGGATGGTTGGAAAGACACATATATGCAAAACATTTGCTGGAACTCGGACATCAAAGGACTATGAAGCCACTGTAACTGAAGAATACAACGTTCCTGTCAAAATGTTAGGAGACAATTATACGATAAAAATTATTGATACATCCGGTCAGGTAAGTTTTAGCTGTTTTTGAAATAACAGATTATTATTTGTTCAGGTCACAAAAGAAAAGTATAGTTTGATATTTTTAGGAACAAAACTGTTTTCAGACTCATAATTCACATGTAATGTTAGGCAAACAAAGAAGCAAAGATCCTCATTTAAATTGACTTTTGCGTTTGTTGTTGATTTTTTTTTTAGGTTTCACATAAGAGTTTTGTTTTGTTTTGGTTTTGTTTGTTTTCTCTCTCTCTCTCTCTCTCTCTCTCTCTCTCTCTCTCTCTCTCTCTCTCTCTCTCTCTCTCATTATTTTTAATTTATTTTAATATGAAAGTTAAC
>JAULBM010154584.1:0-18105 GCA_032357055.1 Geukensia granosissima | reverse complement strand
ATCAGAAATAAGATATTCATTGCTAAAATTATAGGTTTGGTTTATTTACAAATAAAAATATTCTTAAAATTCAAAATGAAACTGTAAAAAATCACAGACAAAAAACAAAATATTTGTTTAAATAAATCATCATGGATAAACGTTAATATTAGATTAAATTAAACATAGTATATAAAACATAACAGCAGAGTATACTACCAAAACATGGAGTCTAGCTAAAATGGGTATACTCACAAAGTAGTTTAACCACGACACTAGTTTGTGTCTGTCAATAACCAGAGCATTGGCACCCAAAAATGTCTATGTTATGTATTTATGTTTCAAGTTTGTTCTTGAAACATATAAAAATTATAGCGCTCAATGTTTATGCTCGGACGTTAATTTTAAATGTGCATTATAATGCTAGTCGGATTATTGTTAGATACAGGCGCATATCGCAAATACCCTCTTGATTATAATTGTCACGGAAGTATATAATAATGAGAAAAAATCTCAGATATTCTTCCCTTTCTTTACAGTTGTTACTATAAAGACTAATTGAGTGAAAAAAACTAACATAAGTTAGTATTTTATTGACGCACCTTTCCTGGTAATGCCAGTTTTAGATGTCTGAAAATATTTTTCTAATGCGGATTATCTGCTAAAAGTAATCAATTTAGTGTAAACACTCCAAATGACCATTAGGAATGCGGTATTACGTAATATTATTGTTAAAGAAAATCAATTTTATGGAACTAATGGCGAGATAAAGATAGTACGTTTCACGTTGAATGCTTTTTATAACATTGGTAGTCATATCATTTTATGTAATCATTTTGTCTACGTCACATAAAATATATATTTGTGCATTCTTTCTATTGATTATTTTCTTCTAGAATTCCATTTATTTGTTCGAATGCCTGCGAAAATCGGCAGTTTCTATAAAAGCACATTGTACAATCGATTTAATTACGATATTTTATTAAACCTTTGTCATAAGCTTCCTCTCTATAATTGCCATCTTGTGTGGGTTTGTAAAAATCCTTTTTTGTATTTATTTATATAAATGTAATACTAAGCTAAGGTGTCCTTTTAAAATTAACAACAAAAATACAATACAAATACATGTATATAGACCGTTTAAACCTCTATAGAAATTTAGTTGATATGATATTGTTTTACTCATCTTAGATTTCCTCGGCTTTACATTCATTTTGAAAAATTACGAAAGTTTAATATATAACACCCAACTAACCGTGTTTACTATATTATCTTAAAACGCTAGTTCATTTGTGGCAATAAAGTCATAATCGTTTTATACATTTAGTGAAATTTTGGGGGTCGGTTTTTGCCGTTAGGTGTCACATTTCCAGTTTTCAAGAAAAGTTCCATTGTCAAACACATCTAAAACGACAACTTTATAGTTTTTTAAATAACGACATTTATATTAAATAAAATAAAACAAAACTACAATAGAATTCTGTGAAATATATATAGCAATAATTTTGTTCCTATTGCAGAAAATGGTGTAGCTAACAGCGGGTCAAACTGACATTCAAAATGGACATGGTAGAGGAAGAGGACATTGACACTCCTTTCGTTCTTTTCTCGCCCGAGTCTCTGTTTAATATAAAGCAGAATATAGCGGAGCTCAAAGCAGCGAAAAAGGCAGACAAACAGGCGGTTGAAGAAGGAGAGGAGGAGGAGTTGCCTCATCATGAGGAGGAACCGAAACCAGATCCAAAGTTTGAGATCGGAAAGAAACTACCTAGGGCATTGTTAGATGAATTTCCACCAGAATATGTTGGAAAACCTATAGAAGATCTCGATGAGTATTACGATTCACATATGGTAAGACATAACTGTCAAATGATTAACTTCTTTAGTGTGACGACAAATATTTAAAGAATAACACAGATTTAAGAACTTAATTGCTTCTATGGTCGTTTAAACTTTTTTCAGCTTCTTATGGAGAAGGAATGCAGTCTTTTTGACATTTACTTTTAAATTATGTGTTCTCATTATTTTGCTGTTGTTTATCTTTCTAACAGAAACCGTTCGGCAAAATATATTTAACAAAGGTATTTGCATACTTACAAGTGGTTGTAAGGTCTAAAGCTCACGGCGTAACAAGACATCAAAGTTATTGTGTCATTATTATTCGAGTAATATGGATTGAAATTAATGAATGTTATATATATGCATAAAAAGAATTCGAAGATATCAAGGGCAGACAGAATTCGTTAAGTCAGAAGACAGAAAAGACAACGGCCAACATAATGAAACGAAAGACAAACTACATGCAACACTATACTGAAAAACTAAAGCCGGAGTAACATGAACCCTACAAAAATAAGGCGAGTTGAGGTGCTCCGGAATGGTAATCAACTCCTGCTTCACTATTGGCACACGTTATTCAGTAGACAAAGCCGGTGTTTAGACACAATCGATGTTAGTCACAACGATATAGCAGCGGATTTGTAGTTGCGTCAGTAGGAAGATATCCATAGTCATTTCTGAAATGGATATTTCGTACCGGTCAACCAAATTAAGTTGTATGTATTTGTTACATGCAGTATGATTTCAGTCTTTTCTTTTTTATTTCAACTGACTTATTAGATTATATTTTCTGGATCGCTATGTGGACCAATACTAAACTACTAAAGTACGTGTAATTTATTTACAAGACACCAAATCAGTAAATTTGTATTTTCAGACGTTTTGTGTGATTGGAAAAGACAAAACCATTTACAGATTTAGTGCTACGAATGCTCTCTTCATCCTAAGTCCTTTCAACCCATTCCGACGAGGAGCTTTATATCTACTTGTTCATCCATATCCTTTTGAAAATATAACGAAACCTGGTGAATTTTAGATTTTACTTAAATGACAACGGAAATTAATGCTTCGGTGGATATACCATATCTTGTTTTCCTATACCTCCTGGAATCAGGAATGAGAAAACAGACATGGTTTATATCTAGGTTTTATCAGATGGTATGTTTGGTACCCCTTTGCATAATAAACTTTCCGTTTGACGGTTTTGTTTAACAATGAGTTGGTACAAATTTACATATTTTTTTTGTTTTTTTTCATACTAGTTTTTTTTCCATGAAAATTGTATGATATTATTAATTACCAATTTGCGTATTGGCTTAGTTATTGATTTGGCCTGAGGCGAAGCATAAAATTTTAAAAATTCATTAATTTTCTGATCTGACATCATGAGAAATGTAAAATGCATGGTCAAAAGTGGGATAAAAAATCAATGAGCTTGAAAGTGCAGTTATTAAAGTATTCTTGTTGCAAAGATTTTTTTATGGTCGTTGTATATAAAACGTTATGAGACAAGTAAAATAAATGGTAACAAAACGTTATGAGACAAGGAAAATAAACGGTCACAAGTAGGATAAAAATTTCAAAAAATTGCAGTCAAATTACAATAACCGGTTGGCTTTTTCTGGCTATGTATGTATTAGATTCGCATTGGTCGAACTTTATTGGCCGAGTTTGATGATCTTGACTGTATGGACAGAAAGTCTAGCCGTTATTTAAGCTTATAACTTAGTAGTTAATTAATAATCAGAGATATTTGTTCATATTCCTTTGGAATTCAGTGAATTACAATGGAAATGGGTTCATTTTTTTCAATACAATTGTATTGAATTGCAAAACTTCATTCGTCAGTGAAAATCGTCGTGCAACAAAAGACTACTTTCATTAGAATTGTCCATACTGCTGTATATATATTTTGGCTTTGCCATTGAGTTGTCCTTTATATAATTACAAATTCCAATCAGGAAGCTAGTGTATTTTCTATACTCCATAAGGATTCATTTAACGCTAAGCTGAATCGAGTTGACATGTATCCAAGTGAGACACGGACTTAGCTAATTCAGTCTATGATATTTCAAATCAAATTTACCAATATCGATTTTACCAGAGATAACACCATAAATAAATATATATTTGGCTAAAAACAGAGTTTGCGTTCAGAGAACTAAATCTAATGGTGATCGAGTGATTTTTAAGATGGGAGAAAATTTTCCAATACGTTTTGCAGGAGGTTAATTACGTTTTTGTCTTAGAAGGGACTTGTTTGTGTAGATGATAAATGAGATGGCAAAATTTACTTATTAAATTTTTCAGTTCTTTTAATTAGAGTCTCCCATAAAGCATTGCTAATCACATAATGAATAAATTATAATTTCAAAACCATTAAATGTAACTGAATTTAATCATAAACCATTTAGTAATAAACAGAATGATATAATTGAATGTGTAACCAAATTGGCGAAATATGTTTTATGTTTTATATTCCACATACTTTCTTTTAAATATATTATAAAAATGAATTTTGAAGAGATTTTTCAACTTTAATAAGAATTTAACTAAAGGCAACAGCTTAACAAGAAATTACGCAGTGCACAATCGAGAAAAGATGTGGATTGTGTCTTTCTGGCATTTTTCCATATTCTTTTTTTAAATATTATATATTAAATATTGCTTAAAATGATTAAAGAGGGTTTTGGTAGCAATAGTAAATTCTGGACCGAAAACAAGATTAACCTTTATCTTGCCTAATGTCTTGAATATCATCGAATTAACCGTCCCATTTGACTAATGTATTAACTTTTGCTGAAATGAAAAAAGAAGTTTGATTTTATCAAATGCAACTTCTTTTTAATAATTTAATCAAAAACTCAAATTCCCTTGAAAATTTATTGATTTAAAATTCAAACGCTTTAATCTCGTTTATACTTAATTATCTTTATTGAATTTCCTTCTCTGTATACATTTCCATCATTTCTGTCACTGTTAATATAGGTTATCTATCCTTCTCAAGAAATTTTGTCCATGACATATTCCGAACGGATTCATGTTGATGAAATATGTATTATTTTCCGTTTGACTCGAAGTACAATTTCATGTCCTCGTGTTAACCACATATGGTTAAGATTGACTATCTAAAACAAGCGGGTGGTATTGTCTATACTCTATGTCAAGCTTTTCTGGAGTGCGAATTTCGTCATAATTAAATTATATGTGCGTTTCTGCCTTTGGATTAATTTTAAATCAAAAGAAAGAATTATCCCACGGTTAACGGTTCACTATGCAAAGTGTTTTACATAGTATTATCTGCCCCTGAATTTCTCTAGAGGTTTGGCCATCTTTGTTTTTGCGGGAGCGCTGAAGTTTGACCTAGATAAAGTAATTTGAAAAATTGCGCTCATTTTTTTATTCGGACCCCCTATTACGATACATAGTTTATCGTAGCTAAATTACTTAATTATTACGCAGAGTTGACAATGTATACTCCCGGTCTCGCGCTAGCGCGTGCAATTGGCTACTTCTGGCAAACAAATGGCTAATTTTATAATGTAAAATCCCCGTAAAAATCTCAACGCAGCTTAAAACACATCGCGACTGCAAAAACGTATTATTGCAAGTTAATTGCACTTTTTTCAAGCTACAAAATTAACACTATTTTATAAGAATAAGGTAGACAGTTAATCTTTAACAACGTTTTTTCCCATTCCAGCAAACTCTGAGAGAATAAATGGAAATGATTTGCATTCGCAGTTCCACTGCACTGATAAATGTATTGAAACGGCATCTTATATTCCTTAACTAGATTACTCTTTTCAATGCTCTTGTTATCATCACAATCATTGTAAACTGTGTCTTCATGGCGATGCCTGAAAATAAAGAGTACGGCGACATTGTAGAGTAAGTACACAATCCTTTAGATAAGTACAGTTTCTTGCACACTTAGTTTAGATTTTTATGTTATACTATAAAACTATTACATCCGTTAAAATATTAGCTTTACAATAATTGTGACCTACATGCTCGATAATAATACTAATTTTGAACACTGAAGATTTCAGACCACTCGTTTTAAATTAAAATTGATTGATTGATTGCTGCTTAACGTCCAGTGGGCAATATTCCAGCCTTTTTCAGGACGGTAATAAGTTAACAAACAATAAATTATTATCTTTTAAATTTATACATATGAAAAATAAAAAGATGTTGAGCAAATGTCAAGCCTGTTACACTTTTAAAATAGAAGTTGCCAAAAGTTATCTAGAGGTCTTTACTTAGTATTCAACTTATTAATATATATGTGTCAAACAGTTTATACTTCCTGGAATGCAACCAAAGAGATGTTCAATGTTACAAGTGAGCATCTTATGCATGTGAAGGTTATCTCTAGATGAGGAAATTTCACACCAGTAATAGAGCTTTAAATATTTATCACTTAATTTTAAGATACTTTTTAGAATGAAAATAAACTAATATAAACAAATTTATTTTATTACAGATATGTGTTTACTGGTATTTATACCTTAGAAGCAGTTGTCAAAATTACAGCGAGAGGTTTCATTTTAAAACCATTCACATATTTAAGAGATATGTGGAATTGGTTAGATTTCACAGTCATAACTTTAGCGTGAGTATTATGACGTACCTTGGTTGTATTGTCACAGTTGCTGCCAGATGCCAGTAAAATATTTGTTGTTTTGATAATGTGATAGGCTTTAGCTGTTATGCTAAATATACTGATATTTGATAAATGGCTGGAAACTTGGTATAGTGTCATTGCATGTAAACGAGAGGAATGATATCGTTCAGCTAACTGTAATATTGTAATTTTTTTCAATCTCTTTAAGTCTCCCTCATTCATATGTATACCTGTATTGTATGTATTTTCTATTGTAATTTAGACTTTGTTAACTTCCTGATAGATATGAACACCACATTTTCACTTTCTGGATGGGTACTATGTGTATCAATGATTTATTAAAGACAGTCAAAATTTAACTTGGTAAAGCTCATTTCAATGTATTAATTCATTGTGGTAGATTTATTGGTTTTTTTAAACTTTTGAGCAGATTTTGATTCAATACGTCTTATCTGAATGTTTTAATTCTGTTTGTAGGTCATAAAGACAATCCAATATTTGAATGATATTCTATTATCTACACATTTGCATGCTTAGAAATACTCAATGCAGTTCTTTTAGCAATTTTTAAGAAACTCTACTTGTCAAGCTACTTTTTAAAAAAGTTTTTATTTTGAAAGGGTATGTTTTTCCCCAAATGTATTATTAATTTTGCACAAAAAATATTCTACCTGAAAATTTTAGAAATAGTTTGTTTCTTATTCCTCTGAATCTGTAGTTTAATTAAAAAAAATACGTTTCGTTTAAAACAAAGTAAAAAAATCTTTTTTTTTTTCAATGGAAATAAACTGTTTTGGGTAAAACCTTACTCGAAAATGCTTTTGTTTACTATTTTGCTGATCTTTGTTTTTTCTAACTGGTGCTCGGCTATACCCTGCATGGCTCATTTAGTTATGCAGTTTTACTTTTTATTGTTGGATTATTTACTATTTATTTAATATTTACCTGAATTTCAATTTCAAGGGAAAAAATCTAAAATTAATTATTAAGTTTTTGTAGTATTTTACACTTTAAGTCAGTTCTTTTAAATTTGTTTAATAAGAAGTAGGGATATTCAGTTTTGTTAATTGGAGAATTTTTAAGTTTGACATAGTATTTTCAGCATTTTAATATTTTTTATTTTTTAAAATCAATTATTTTTAGCACAAATTTGCGCAGCAATCATTTTTAATATTCTCATTTTAGCACCATAATTTTTGTTTCAGATATGTAACATTGTTTCTACCACCAGATGTTATAGGTAACCTCGCAGCTATAAGAACATTTAGAGTACTCCGAGCACTCAAAACAGTAGCTGTAGTACCAGGTACTGTGTTTTACCAGGTCAATGAAAATATTATTATTTCGTAAACATAACAAATCGTCATTTCAGATATATAACCATGGGCGTTGACTTAGGTAACCTATCTGCACTAAGAACGTTCCGAGTACTTCGGGCTCTCAAAACAGTTGCCGTAATACCAGGTATGGGGAAAATTAATTGTGTTCTAAAAAGTACAGTCTTGTATTTTCACAGAAAAACTTTAGAGAGTTACAAGACTCGGAAAATGCTCTTTTCGCATTAGGACATTCAAAATTACAAAATAATTTGATTAAAACAGGTATATGAGTTTTTAATAACAGATATTATCAACGACAGATATTGTACATTTTAGAACACAACTCTGTGTTTGCACTAACACGGATTGGTTTGCACCGTCTCATATTTAAAACACCCATTTGGTTTTGTAAAAGCACTCAAAGTAGATAGATTATTAATATGTTATTAATAATATTGATAAGACTTTTTGCATGAATTTATCAACCTCCCATTTTTGACCCTGTTATTTGAAATAGAACGAAACCAGTTCTTTTTTTTGTGTTTGAAAATACATATTTTAAATTGTTTTGATATACTGTAATATATAGTCTGTTCATGTAAAGTCAGTTTTTCCATGTGATACTTGAATTTGAAACATAAAGGATGATACCAATATAACGGGTTTATCGTTATACAAATCACATGATAGCAACGGGTTTGGTTTTACCATTAAGGTTTGTAAATAGATTTTCTTTTTTCGTCACCATATACTGTCTACCCTTATTATGTAATATTTAATGTAAAGCTACATGTACATATAACAGCTAACTTAAGAAAAATTTATTTCACTTTTATTAATAATTCAGATTGACAGATTATCATAATGTTTTGCTTTTTGCCTTATAACATTTCTTTTGGTGTATTTTGACGGTTTATTATTTTACTTAGATATTTATTTTTTACACATAAAACCTTATTTGCACTATGTTAAACTAACAACGGTTTGTATCAGTCTAATCCTTACATTAATATAAAATAAGAAGTATGTTGTGTCTTATATACAAGAAAATGACTTGAAAGCAAAAAAACCCACAGTCTGAATAAATGTATTATAAAATACTAGTACCAATATAAATTGATGCAATGTATAACCATTTCGTTGATTTACAACTCGTGAGCAGTATTCGAAGTCAAAATGTTGCATTTTTACTCAAAATCATAAATGGAAACACAATATTTTGATTTCTTTCTTTTTAACATTTGCATATAGGCAGACTATTTATCCCAATTTGAGCTGAACATTAAGTAAAGAAAAGAAATACCAACAGAAGACTGAAAAAGTCAAGTATTTCATGGACATTTTTAGCAGAACATACAAACTTACATACACAATACTCTAATCGACAGCCTCTTGAAAACAGTTATGCCGTTCTAGAACAAAAATTCAAGTGAAATTTATCATTTCACTTATGTATTTTGGAGAAAGATTTGTTATTTTAATTTTCCTCTCAAATTCATTAATGAATATTTTTAAATGATAATTTTCCTGTGTCTTATTGGTATTTGTGAAAGAGGACCTTTTACCTCGAGCTCTGTAAAGGATAAAACTTTCAAATGTGGCTAAAGAATGTGATCAGTTATACCTGACCAATATTTGATATAAGTTATCATTACTAATTGCACGTATTTTGGTTAATAGTAATCTTTAGAAAAAAAGAACTGTACAATTTATTTGGTTGTATTGATTAAAACTTTTATATACATTTTCCAACAGTATTGGTTTTTGCTGTTATTAACTAACTTGCTTACTATTATCAACTTTTCTTGCAGGATTGAAAACAATTGTGGGTGCCTTACTTGAGGCCGTCAGACGGCTACGAGATGTTATAATTCTTTCAATTTTTATGTTGTCCATTTTTGCCTTGATTGGAATGCAATTATATATGGGTACTCTGAGACAAAAATGTGTAAAATGGGCGTTAAACGAAAGCGGAGAACCCGATTTCAACATGTCTGACGAATCATGGCACGCCTGGGTTTGGAACGAAGGTATATCTATATGATGTAAATTTCTGCATGTAATAAAAGTGTGCAGTGTTATAAACCTGCTCACTGGCTTCAAAATGTGAAAAGATGTCAATGTTTCACAGAAAAAAACGGACTTCATGTCAGAAACGAAGAACTGACCTGTGATATTTTTGAGAATTTAAAGTCCAAGAGAACCGTCTTTCGCATTAAAAAGTATATAATAACCTTTGTAATTCAATTTAAAAAAGAGACTTTTAAAAATTTTATCCGTACAAGTAGACGGAAAACTAAAAGGAATGTCATACGAACATGCATTAATCTTAATTAAGTATCAGACCCAGAAGTAAATCAATCTTTAGATACTTGCTAACAAAAATTTGTTGATTTAGCGACATAAAGACACAAGTTGTTTCAGTTACCGGGTGGTACACCAGTTAAAAATGAAAGGAATGAGATTAAGGTGAAGCGAAAGGAAGCCGAAGGGTAAAGTCAAAATGGAACAAATAGAAAGACACGACGAACATGACCATGACGAAACATTGGACATGAAAAGATATACTAGTAACACATTTTATACAAAAAATAATGGTATTTTGCTTTTGAATAAGTAAACGTATCAAAGCAAAAATGAAACAGAACAAAAAGGAATTTCACATAACCAGTCCAAAACATTGTTAAGCAGACAGAAATCCGGTCGATGTTTCCACCTTCGGAGTTATTGTAAACTACGCATGTGGCAGTCGAGAGAAAGCAATAGATTTTTAAATTATTGTAGTTTTATTTAATTTATTTCATATGTTGCGTGTATTTTACAGAAAACTGGGAAATCAAAGGTGGGGACGAATATGTAATCTGTGGAAACACCACAAATGCAGGGTAATTATATTTGATGGGTCTTAAGCTTGTTACTTCATATCAGTTACTACACTGTAAAGAATCAGAAAAAAATACTCCAGAAAATACAATATGTGCATAAATTTTGTAAACATTCGTATACATCTTTTGAAAGATTTTTTTTTTATTCTGACATAAATTGAATATCTTTTTATTTTTTGTTTTTTCTAAAATTCAACGGAAAACATCTGAATTCTGACACTTTAGTCGAATCCCAACAGTAATGCCAATGTAATAAAACGGAAATAATAACACTTTAAATTACGATACAGTGCATAATCTGGCCCGGGTTGGTCACCATCTAAATACTTTGAGGTCGCAAAACAATCTAAGTTTAATGTCATTTTTGTTTTTTATCATTTCTCTTTTTCAGACAATGCGCAGCAGAACATACTTGTATCCCCAATTTACATTCGAATCCTAACTACAATTATACTCATTATGACAATTTTGGTGTCGCCCTCTTATTGTCTTTCCGGTTGATGACGCAGGATTTTTGGGAAAATCTTTATCAACTTGTAAGTAATAAAAAA
The DNA here is from genome assembly GCA_032357055.1 of Geukensia granosissima. Taxonomy (NCBI): domain Eukaryota; kingdom Metazoa; phylum Mollusca; class Bivalvia; order Mytilida; family Mytilidae; genus Geukensia; species Geukensia granosissima. Next base: position 6,902 of record JAULBM010154584.1, on the reverse strand, counting down.
GTTGTCGTCATTTAAGAAAGGCATTTGCAAGAATAGCTTTAAAATTGTTTCATGGTCAAGAATCATCTCTTTTTTTCATAATAAAATGTAAGACAGGATTCTAACTAAAAAAATACTTTTCCTAAAACTCTATTCAAAAATTATTCATTAATCTGTAGGCATGTTTAGGTAACTGAATGTTGACATGTTCATTTCAATGTGTTTTGTGAATATAATAGGGGACAGAATATCGCATTCCAAGAGTTATATTACTTAAATAGCATTTCTGTGTTTTAGGGGGGGTTGTTTCACCCTTGTTTTGGCAGGAAGTACACTATATATTTTCTTTATAAGAATAAACATTTTAATGATATACATCAGAAACTTAAATTTTGATTACTTCACTTACAGGTTCTCCGAGCAGAAGGCCCGTGGCACTGTTTATATTTTATGATTGTGATATTCTTAGGATCTTTTTATTTGGTAAATTTAATTCTGGCTATAGTTGCAATGTCATATGATGAAACACAGAAACAAGATAAGGCGGATGCTGAAGAGGAGGAGGACGAGAAAAGAGTAAGTCGTTTAGTGTTTTGTCATCTTGTTGGAATTCACATTTATTTGTATTGTAAAACTCCTACCTTTGAATTGTTTCTCTACCTGTAACCTAGTTTTTTTTAAATCTTTTTGTACATTTTATGTTTACTTTTAAGCTGCAAATATTGTTAATTCTCTCGCGAAAACGTGGTAGTTTTTTGGTAGAAACGTTTTGCTCGTTCACGGTATGATGCATTCGTCTTTGAAGTTGTTGTCAGTCCGTCCGTAGGAATTGTTTGTCAATAATAAGTTTAAGTAAATACATGTCTTTTCGGTTCAAATTTTACCACGGCGATTTATCATAAAAAATCTATTAGTAATGTAGGTTATTGAACCAAAGGTTTTATAATCAAGGGACTCGAATATAGAATGAATTTTTGTTTCTTCTGTAGATGTGATTTTATATAATTACGAAAAGTCAAATGATATAAAGTAAATATTTTTGAAGAAGCGAAAATGAAGAAAGATCCGAAAGGTACCAAAATGTTCAAAGGTTGTACTCTGTTTATTTATACATTGTATTGAAAGCTGGATTAGTCAGCCATCTTTATTTGTAGGTTAAATAATCGGATATAATTCTCAAAGGGACCCACCATAGTAACCATTCCACCGAAGTTGGGTTCCAATTGAAAAGGAAATTCCGGACAATACTTTTAAAGGAATTTCTTATAGTGTCCTATGTTAAACGAAATTCCACTGAGGAAGCCATCTAATAGATAATCGCTTCCAATTCTGAAAGTGACCTACCAAGTTAATATTCCAACTATTAAGGCTGCAGTCGAACTCTTGGTTGGCGAGTGTGGTCATAAGATACAATTATGAATAGTGACCATTCCACCATATTTTAGTTCCATTTGATCAAGGAGTTCCATACAAGAAGATTTTTATGAGTTTCCCATTGGTTCAATTCGGCTGAGACACCAATCATGGTTTTCAGGTGGGAACCGTGGATGTAATTCCGTAGAGGAAACACGTAGTGAACATTCCACCAAAGTTTTGTTACATATTGGACCAAGTATCTCCAAACGAGATGAATATTTTAATGCAATTTTCAATGGGGTTTTATGTTAAATTGGGTTCGGCTGTAGCTGCCATCTTGATTGGTGGGATGGACCATCAGATACAATTCACTCATAGTTCAGTTCCTATTGAGCAATTGGTTTTTTTTTAGATTTTTAATGCATTTCCCATAGGTGCCTTTATTACACTAAGTTTGGCTGAAAAATTATCAATTGGTAAAATGATATGTGACTACTTTTAACATGGGTAAACTCGTATTTTACAACAAGTATCCGAAAGGGCAAAGGTGTAATTGCATTCAATTTACATATTAAAAATTATGAAGAAAATATAATTAGTATCAACAACTTAAATTAAATAAAACCGTTTTGTGTGAAAAAAAATGTTTATTCAGCAAAATATAAACCAGCAAATCTCTGTGTTGTGAAGCAAAAAATTTTGCCCAATAATGTTTGAAATATGTATTTTTTCACTTTTATCACATATTTATTCAACATTCCTTTGTCAGCATAGTATGGTCGTATCATGCTGTAATTGCAAAGAATATAATGCAGTCACTTATTTCTTTCAAAATTACAAAAAGGAATAATGGTAGCAATTGCAAATAAAAATTATTTTTTTTAATATGTAAAGATAACTTTTTGATTTTTTTTTGTTTTCTTTCTTATGGGACTATTTTATGTCCATTTCTTGTTTTAAGCAACAATAGTATATGCTTGCTATTCTTAGAAATATAAGGCTTCACAAGAACGGAAAAAGTTGGAAACGAGAGCTAAGGTATTGTTTCTGTTCAACTGTGGTGTACAATAATGTGCTTGAACAAGTTTGGATGATATTAAACAACTTACAATGTTTTATTAATTTTAAAACCGATTGTAGCTTTAGATTTTGAATGTTGCGTTGGGTGCCTCTCTTGTGGTGTTATTGTTGAATTACTAAGAAATGCTTAATAAATTAATTCGAAGTGTTTTAGTTTTATGCTAGTGCATAATAGACCTGGTAGAGCATCTTCTCTTCCTTTTATATTTTTGCAATTTTTTTTATTCATAAACATTTTCTGTAACCTTTGATAATGAAGGATATCTACGAGGAGGCATTAAAAAAGGTAAGATATAGGTAAGGTAGGATGTTGGATGTTCAAAACCATCTAGCTAATCACAGGCTTAGTATCTTTCACGTGTTATATCACGTGGTATATGAAAAAATCCCTCACTGACATTCCCAGTTTTCATTTCAGCAAGGTGAAACGGATTCAGTTATTAATTAATATTTGTTTTCGATGGCTGATACAACAAATTATTTTTTTCTTTTTGGTCGGTTACGTCTGTCTTGTTGTGCAGTGTATATGTAAGATGCATTTAAATTAGCACTTGGCTTCTTAAACTGAAAAAAGAAACACTGTGAGCTCATAGGAATTCACATTAAACCTTTTGAAAGAAATACATGCATGTATGATTAGCGCATCGTTTTTTTATCTTAATAGCTCTATACTCCTTAGACACGTTATTAATATTTCTAATTTTGTTTTTTGAATTTGTCTTTAAATTTAATACAAACAAATAATCGCTTAGATATTTTCAATTGCATATCTTACAATCATCCTTCATATTATGAATTTCAGTGTTATCCCATGAAGAATATTTACGATATCAAAACATGGTAAACAGTTTGATATCAATACACGGTAAACACTGTTCGATATCATTATACAAAAAACTCTGTTCAATATCAAATAGTAAAAACTATTTGATATAAATAGCGCTATTTTACCTTGTTCTATTAGAATATGGCAAGAAAACCGAAAGGGCAAACAAACGGGAACAGGTCGATAGACAAAGCAACATAGAAAACAAGGACAAGCCGACACATACCATACACAAAAATCATCATTTAACTAGTTTCATTTGTGGATAGCGTTGTTATTTTCATTTTTATTATTAAATATTGTTAGACACTGTTAAAAATTTCCTTGTTCTGTTCAAGGGTCAGACCACTATCACCAGCCAATAGCAACTCCACAGAAATATAATATTCGTTTAACTGCCGGAATAAAATTAACCTATCTTCAATATAAAATGAACATTCCATAAAAAATGAATACAGTCTTCACTTGGATGACCACATTCACAATACGGGTTTGATTTAAGGTTAGCACGTGGCAAGTCCGCGTTTAAACAGCTGCTCATTTTCTAAGCATCGTATGAATTATATTTAATGCTCTAAGACCGTTGTTGAAGTAAACAGGGAATTTGGACGTTACAGTTTTTATTTTACTTTTAAAAATATTAACATTTGAGTACATGTACTTCTTCAACTATGTTTGGATTACGGCTTTCCTGAATTTCGGTTCTGATGCTGCTGTTGATTGATTGATTGATTGATTGTTGGTTGCTTAATGTCCAGTGGCAAATATTTCATGCATATTCCGGACGAGAACAAGTTCAACAATTATCAATATCGAAAAGGGGGTGGGATGGAACACAAAAGGAAAACGGTTTTTGACTGCCACTGGAAAAGGGAGTAATGGGTAAGGACGAAAAATTTGGCCTTTTGTAGTGGCATAAACCTGCTCTTTTTCGAAAACTACAAAAGAGGTCTTTTACATGCAAGGAGCGCGGCACTTTCCAAACACGTCATCCACTATGGTCCACGGCCAGGCTTTCCGTATCATAACCTGGCAACCCCCAACGAGAGGGCCTCCCCTATACGCCACCTGGGGTTCGCGCTGGGTAAGCTCTGTGGGTTGAGCTCTGGAGACCGCTCCGGTGCCCATTGCTGCTGATGAGGGGTTACTCATTGAAATACGTTAACTGAGCATAACGAAATATATAATAGTTTTACAACATTGGTAAACATAGATATCTTAACCAAATCATGTACAAAAACACAGAAAGGACTAACTTTAACATATAATAAAAACTGCAGTTGCATTTATGAAATTGATCTTACCACATTTTATAACTGTATGCATAAATTGAATATCGTCATCCAAAAATACATGTTCGATATCTCTTGACTTCTACAGATAAGGGCCGTATGAATAGTATCTATTTGGGCGGCGAAACTAGTTCTCAAGCAATGTTCAGTCCAGTGTAGAATATCCACGTGGGAGAAAAAAAGTGTATAGTCAAGACAAATTTGACGCAAAATAAAATGTAAAACAAAAACAAAAGAACACAGGCTTGGGACTCCACAATCTCCTTTACAAAACAAGAGTGAGGTCAGTTGCTCCGAAAGGGTAAACATCCCCGCGCAGTACCAGTCGGGTAATTTCACTCTTATATGTCAACATGGTAACAGGTGCATAGCTAGTTGAGGTACAATGATATCATTATATCAACCAACTCATTATGGCGACCATCGAATTTAAGGAGGGACGATTTCATACTTGGTTGGATGTATCAATATTGTTGTAGTAATTTTCGTGATAGCAGCAATGCCAAAATCCGGATGGTTGGAGCAGGCACTAGAGTATCGAATTAACTGCGACCATAAATCCGGTGGACAAGGGGAAAGGAATACTGCCACATAAATATGGGGAAGTTTACAATAGGAAAGTTGAAGTCATCCCGTTTGTCGTTAATCTTAGAGACAAGTTTTCCCTTTTGATTAATTTCGAATTTCGAGCAGATTTTGTTGAATCTGTGGTCTCTTTTATTTCTAGTTCGCTTGGATATATTTGTTCAGTTTTGTATTGGTTATAAAATTTTAAATTAATTATTTCACCTTTAATCCATTTATTCGAATATCTCCGATGAAAAATATTCTAAAGAGAAATGATCTTTTCGGGAATCTTCATAAACGTATGTCAATTTTAGCTCAACGGACCTAAAATGTCATGGGAGCTATTGCCATCACATGTCCATGGTCCGTCATCCGTCCACAATTCTCCTCTGAAACCACTAGGCTGATTTTTATCAAACAATGTTTTACAAAAAATTGCTGCATTGTTGAAATTCCAAAACACTGAAAATACGGAAAGGCCTCGAAAAGTATTGCACTTAGGAGATGTCCCTGCCGTCGGATTAGGCTTCCCATTTCGATTTGTATGATTGGAGTGCTTCTTTTGCTATATTTGAATCTTTGACTTCCTGTGTTTCGGTTCAAATGTTACTCCTTGAAATGTACATATAGCATACCTAAATTTTCTATGTAACACTAGTACTGGTAATTTTGTATTTTGAAACCATTGGGTCGATAGCTCTGCTGGTGGAACAATGTCCCCGAGGGTATTCACCAGCCGTTGTCAGACTTGTCTGACATGAAATTTATCAAACAATGTTTTACAAACATTTGTTGCATTTGTTGAAATTCAAAAACACTAAAAATACGGAAAGGCCTCGAAAAGTATTGCACTTAGTAGTGGCCGTCCTGCAGTCGGATTTGGTTTCGCATTTCGATTTGTTTGGATTGGAGTGCTTCTTTTTTTAATCTTTGACTTTTTATGTTTCGGTTATAATGCTACTGATAAAAGGTTACTCCTTGAAATGTAAATATAGCATACCTAAATTTTCCATATCTATTTAACATTGGTCATTTTGTATTTTGAAACCACTGGGTCGATACCTCTGCTGGTGGAACATTGGTCCCTGATCGAGGGTATTCACCAGCCCAGTTGTCAGACTTGTCTGACATGAAATTTATCAAACAATGTTTTACAAACATTTGTTGCATTTGTTTTAATTCAAAAACACTAAAAATACGGAAAGGCTTCGAAAAGTATTGCACTTAGTAGTGACCGTCCTGCCGTCGGATTTGGTTTCCCATTTCGATTTGTTTGGATTGGAGTGCTTCTTTTTTTAATCTTTGACTTTCTATGTTTCGGTTATAATGCTACCGATAAAAGGTTACTCCTTGAAATGTAAATATAGCATACCTAAATTTTCCATATCTATTTAACATTAGTAATTTTGTATTTTGAAACCACTGGGTCGATGCCTCTGCTGGTGGAACATTGGTCCCTGATCGAGGGTATTCACCAGCCCAGTTGTCAGACTTTTCTGACATAAAATTTATCAAACAATGTTTTACAAACATTTGCTTCATTTGTTGAAATTCAAAAACACTAAAAATACGGGAAGGCCTCGAAAAGTATTGCACTAAGTAGTAGTCCTGCCGTCGGATTTGGTTTCCAATTTCGATTTGTTTGGATTGGAGTGCTTTTTCTTAATCTTTGACTTCCTATGTTTCGGTTATAATGCTACTGATAAAAGGTTACTCCTTGAAATGAAATATAGCATACCTAAATTTTCCATATCTATTTAACATTAGTAATTTTGTATTTTGAAACCACTGGGTCGATGCCT